>PVJN01014529.1:0-46387 GCA_004026805.1 Lasiurus borealis | reverse complement strand
GGGTGTGGACAGACTGCAGGTTTGTAGGGGAGGTTTTTTCTCATGGGAAACCACTGGACTCAGAGACTCGGTAGCAGAAAGCGCCCACACCCTGCATTCTGGTGCGAGGGAAGGAGCCCAGGCCGGGCAGACTGGCCAGGCCACCCCCTTGGCCTGGCTGGGCCTCAGTTTCCTCATCCATGAAATGGAATTTCTTCTCCCTGACTGCTCTTTGCCCCATCATGGACAGGGCGTGCTGGCGGTGTGCGTATAACCAGTCAGCTTCTCACCCGCACTCTCGGCCCCCGAACCCACTCGGCCCCAGCCTCCCCAGGCGCTGGGGACGGTCTCCGGACACAGGTCCGGGTGGTTAACCTCCAACCCAGTCCCTGGCAGGCAGTAGCTGCTTTGGCTGGCTTAAGAGCGGGGGCTGAATATTCCTTTCCATTCTGCTCCTGTCAAAGTCCCCCTGAACGACAGAAAAGAGACTTTACCAAAAAAAGAGGTAGCAGCCCACCACGCCTGGGAGAGCAGGAGGGGAGACGAGCAACAAGGTTTGGGAGGTTGGGAAGTGGATGGGCAAGTGGGAACGGGCTCAGCAGAACCAATTGGGCTGGGAGCCCCCGGAGCCGCCCCCCACTTCTGCTCCGGGTGGCTGGGGGCTGCCCAGTTCTACTCCAGCAGGAGGCAGGAGGTTTGCTCTCTGAGCGGGAAGGGCTGATGGCCTTGGGCCTAGGGCCTGAGGGGCACACTGGGGGTGGGGGGCCTGTACTCCCAGCAGGAGGATAGGGGTCTTTGTAGGCGTTGAATCCTGAAACGTGCGCTTCCCCCTTCTTCCCCGCCCACCTTTCCTGCAGGCAGGAGACCCAGGCACTTCCTCCAGGGGAACTGGACCCACGAGGGAGGACGACTCTATAGATACTCGGGGCTCTAGCCAGTTTGGTTCAGTGGATAGAGCGTCAGCCTGTGGCCTGAGGGGTCCCCGGTTCGATTCTGGTCCACGTACCTCAGTGGCAGGCTCGATCCCCGGCTCTGGGCTAGGCTCGTGAGGGAGGCAGCCAATTGATGTGTCTCTCTCACATCGATGTTCCTCTCTCTCTGTCTCCCTCCCTCCCTCCCACTTTCTCTAAAAATCAATGGAAAATGTCTTTTGGTGAGGATTAACAACAACAACAAAAATGTTATTCTGCGGAGCACTTGAGATTTTAAAAGAAAAAAAAAAGATACTTGAGGTTTCAAAGCACAGACCTCCCAGAGTGGAGTTCAGGGTCCACTGGCCTTACCGCGTGCTCAGCTCTTGCCATCAGCCCTTTCATTCCTGCCCTTGGCCCTGAAGAAGTCACCTGACATTTGGGAACAGTTTCTGATAGGAAGGCGGGTCCCAACCCAACAGAGGGACACGGGACACTGGGGAGAAACAGAAGTCTCATACCAGGAGAAGAGAACTCGAAAAGGCTCTCGTCGAGGTTGGCGAGGGTGCCACACGCGGGAGGCACAGAAAGGGACATTCGCAGGCCAGACACCGGCTCTTGGGCGGGGAGCACACGCTAGCAGAAGGGAAACACTCCTCGGAACGGCCAGGAGAGAAGGCGGCAGGGATTGCCCAGGAAGGAAAAGAAAAGGGATGGAAAGCGGGAGAGGGAGAAATATGGACACTGGGGGCCAGGTCAGGGATTTCTACATCGAAGTCTTAGGAAATCTGGGAAGAACAGGCCGGGAATCATCGGGGAAACACCTGAGGACAAAGGCCAGGATGTGAGCTTCCACAGTGAAAGCCCAGCGGATCCTCAGCCTCATGTCGGAAACAGACACACATCGGAGCGTACCCCTGTGAGACTGAGGACAGGGGACAGAGACGTTCCCTTAGCTCCTGGATACGAGAAACAGGTCCCCCCCCCCCCCCCAGTATCAGGGGCTCTAGCATCCCGGAAGCCATGACACAATGGCACCGGGCGTCCGGCACTCGGAAGGAGAAGGTTTTCCCTTCTAGAACTCCGCGTACGGCCGGTCCAGAGGGGCACATGTGAGGGCAGAAGACAGTTCTAGAACACATCTGGCTGCAAAGCATTGACCTCCCTGAAGACCTTTTCTTAGCCAGCTCCTCGAGGATGTCTCCCACGGAAACGAGAGAGAAAACCAGAGCAGAGCCACATCACTGGAGACAGGACACATCCACGTTAGAATCCACGCGATGTGGGGATGACAGTGACGAGGGAGTCCCTGCATCCAGAGGCAGGATAGGCATGTCGGGGGCCATCCCCCCGTGCCCTGCCATTGTGCCCTCTTTTCAACTGGAGGAAGCTTCTAGAGGACATACCCTGGCCCAGTGGTCTGAAAAACTCGTTAGTAAGCAGAGCCAAATATCAACAGGACGACGACTGACATTCCTTTTTTAAAAGCTGTTAATTACAAAAATATATATTTTATTGATTTTTCACAGAGAGGAAGAGGGAGAGAGAATGAGGAACATCAATGAGAGAAACATCGATCAGCTGCCTCCTGCACACCCCCTACTGGGGATGTGCCTGCAACCAGGGTACATGCCCTTGACTGGAATCGAACCTGGGACCCTTCAGTCTGTAGGCTGATGCTCTATCCACTGAGCCAAACCGGTTTTGGCAACCCCTACTTTTTTAGTAAACATTTAAAAAAATTTTTTTTAATTGATATTTTATAGAGACGAAGGGAGAGGGATAGAGAGCTAGAAACATCGATGAGAGAGAAACATCTATCAGCTGCCTCCTGAACGCCCCCCACTGGGGATGTGCCCACAACCCAGGTACATGCCCCTGACCAGAATTGAACCTGCGACCCTTCAGTCCGCAGGCCCATGCTCTATCCACTGAGCCAAACTGAGTGGTTTTGGCCATTACACATTGTTTTGTCTTCAGTTTTACAATGTTGGTACACACAGAAAAGAGCATCAACGTCACCCCTGCCATTGAACACGCCTGAGGTATTAGGATGTGATCCTCCCGCCCCGATCATGCGCTTGCTCCCCTCTCCCAGGCTTCTTAGTGTTGAGTTCCTAAACGAGGGGCATCTCAGGTGGAAATTAATTTCCGATGAAAAATCTAAATGTGCAGCCCGGGGTGGGTCCGGGGACGGCTCCTGCTTTATTCGTGTGCTGGCCTCTTTCTTGAATCTCCTTGGGGAATGGATGCCTCTCCCGTGTGGACCTCGGTCTTAGGGGTGCTGGGCACCCTAGGCGCCTCCTCTCACGCATGCGTGCCCTGTTCCCTCCGCAGGCCCAGCATGTCTGGACTCCACCTGGTGAAGAGGGGCCGCGAGCACAAGCGGGTGGACGTGCACAGAGACTTCACCGTGGCTTCGCCCGCCGAGTTTGTCATGCGCTTTGGGGGGGACCGGGTCATTGAGAAGGTACAGATGGGGTCCCCTGCTCGGGGCGAGGCCAGGCAGGGTGGGGTGGAGAATCGGCCTCAGACGGGGTGCTCCCGCTGCAGAGCAAGGGTGCGGGCCAGGCCAGCCCTGGGTGAGCGCCTGCTGCGTGCTGGGTGCTGGGATCACGAGGTGCGTGGCCCCCTTTCACAGAGGAGGAGACCGAGGCCTCTGAGCAAGATCGGGGGCTTCGAAAAGGACCCCCCGAAGTGCCTCTGGCCAGGGGCTGCTTTCTGGGTTGTTGGGCGGGAAGGATAAAGCCCAGCCCTGCCTTCCCACGGCCTACAGCCCCCTCAGAGGCGAGAATGACAGTCACGAAAGGAAACGGCTAAAATTAGCCTCTTATTTTTGTTTTGTTAATTCTCACCGGAGGATATTTTCCAGTTGATTTTTCTTAGAGAGGGGAGAGGGGGTAGGAGGGAAAGAGAAAAACATCAATGTGCGAGCGTACGTGGACTGGTGCCTCTCGCACGTGCCCCCATCAGGGCTGGGGGTCGCACCTGCGACCCTTTGGTGCGTGGGCCCGCACCCTAACCCCTGAGCCGCACCGGCCAGGGCCAGCCTGCCAGTTTTCAAAGGGAAGAAAGAGCGTGGAACCTGGGGCCGGAGCTCTGGGGTCTGTCTGCTGCGGCCACTCGTGGGGCTCAGTTTCCCCTTCTATAAAAGGGCTGCTGTGAAGGTCAGTCAGCGATGTGAGGGCCCTCAAATACAGGGGCGGGCAAAAATAAGTTCAAAGTAAAAATAAAAATAAATAATATAGTAATACAGACACAATCACATAAGAATAGCCCGTGTTTCACATACTCACCGCTGTAAACCTACTTTTGCCCACCCCTGTCTGGATTTGCTCTAGTCAGTCAGGGCTTTGAAGCTAGGTGCCTAATGCCACACAGCCCGTTCGTGAGACAGACAAGAACTGGAACCAGGACCCGTTCTCTTGTGCTCCACTGGTGGGGACAGCCAGCCTTACTGCCTTTCCTACCAGACCTGGCCCTTTAATCTTCAGCATGCAGAGGCAGCATGCTGGGGGGTGGGGTTCAGAGCTCAGGCCAGACTGAGTCCCCAGCTCTACCACTTGCTGGCAAGTGCCTTAACTCCTCTGGATTTTAATGTCTTCACTCCCCCCCAATAGGGATAATGATACAATCTCTTTCAAAGGGCTGTTGCAAAGATGAAATGAAATACATTGTACTGTTGCTTAGTACATCCTAAACGCTCAAAAAATGTTAAGTGACCACGATGGCGCCAAACAGAAGCATCAAAAATCATTTATTCATCTATCCATCCATTAATCATCTATCTACCCATCCATCCATCCATCCACCCACCCGTCCATCTACCCATCCATCCATCCAGTCATCCATCCATCCATCCATCCATCCATCCATCCATCCAATCATCCATCCATCCAATCACCCATTCATCCATCCATCCATCCACCCATCCACCCATCCACCCACCCACCCGTCCATCCATCCATCCATCCATCCATCCATCCATCCATCCATCCGTTTATCCATTCATTCAAACTTAGGGACCCGCTCTGTACTCCAGGACCTCTGCAGCAGTGAGATGGACCCCAGGGTGGCACGCAGCCTCCGTTGCAGGTAGATGTGCAGCTCCCGTCCCTCCCTCCGTTTCCTTGTCCAGGTGCTCATCGCCAACAACGGCATCGCCGCCGTGAAGTGCATGCGCTCCATCCGCAGGTGGTCCTACGAGATGTTCCGAAACGAGCGGGCCATCCGGTTTGTAGTCATGGTGACTCCAGAGGACCTCAAGGCCAACGCAGGTACACGAACCTTCACTCCCACCCCTCCCAACCCGCCATGCCCTGTCCTTACCCGCCCTCACCTGCACCTACTTGGCAAGTCCATTCTGGACCCCAGACTTCCAGGCTGTCTCTCTCATGAGCCTGCAGTTATTTGTCTTTTCTTCTTCGTTTCATTAAAATGTCGGTCTTAAAAAAGTGCCAATGGCTCACATGGAAAGAGGATTTCCATCTGTGAGGCTGTCCATGTGGCCATAGGTTGCTGTGTCTCCCTCCAGTTGTGTTTTCTTGCTGATGGACCACTGTATTTCAATTATCTGTTTTTCCATTTGCGTATTCATTTACTGTCTCTCTGTCGCTTAGCCTAAATTGTTCTATACTTATTGGATAATTAGCTTTTTACCCAGAACATGTATCCGTTTACAGACCCTTCTCCACACAGCGGCAAACTGACCTTTTACAAACACAGCTCCGGTCCTGTGGGCCCCTCCGGAAATGCTCCAGAGGCCGTAGGGCTGTCCTTGGCACCAGCAACCTCAGTCCTGTCCCCTGAACCCCACTTCCCCACCTTGGGCACAGGCCCCAGGCTCTGCCCCGCACGGATGCAGCCTACTTTTAACTCACAAGGCGCGGTGAGGGCAGGTGTGATGGTTGACTCCCTTTTCTAGGTGAAACAGTTGAGGCACGGGGACATAAATCACTTGCCCAGGGTCATACAAACGGTATGCGACTGACTATTCGACCATTCGTTTTCAAAGGGAGAGGCAAAATGCGTGTGAGATCTCTAAGAGTAGCTATGGATGGATGGATTCAGACTGAAGCCCAAAGTGTTTAGGTTAGGATGCAAAAGCAAGGGGCAGTTATGAGAAAGGGCAGGGGGAAGAATTACATTTCAGTTGGTGCAGATTCTAAAGTGATGTTAATTCTAAACAATGTTTTTTATCTTCAGTCCCGGAGTCATAATAACCGCTTTCTTGTTATCTGTGCAAACAGTTTCTTTTTGCAACACACTGTTGTCCTGGGCGCGGTCCAGAGGTTATTTTGTCCTTTTCAACATTCCAGAGATTTGAGGCAGAAGATGTGGAAGGCCATTCCTCTTGCTTGGCAGCTCTGGCTCCATTTTATTTATTTTTATTTTTTTAAAATATTTTTTTTATTGATTTCTTTACAGAGAGGAAGGGAGAGGGATAGAGAGTTAGAAACATCGATGAGAGAGAAACATCGATCAGCCACCTCCTGCATGCCTCCTCCTGGGGATGTGCCTGCAACTAGGATACATGCCCTTGACCGGAATCGAACCCGGGACCCTTCAGTGGGCAGGCTGACGCTCTCTCCACGGAGCCAAGCCGGCCAGGGCCATGGGCCCCGTTTTGAACTGGTGAGCTGAAAGAGCTCTGGTGCTCTGTTTTGCAACAGTAAGAACAGTCTTATCTCGACCGCACTGCACACTCCCAGCAGGAGCCAGGAGGTCCGTTTAATGTTTGTTTTTTACCATGATTACAGGCTCACATTATATCTTTTTCTTAACCTTCACTGGGAGATATGCAAACGTTATATTCTTTCCTGGGAAAGCAATGTGAAGATAAGAGTTCAGGAGTTTGAAAGTGAACCCTGCCTCTAATCTCACTGCTTGACAGCTTGCTTCTTTCTTTCTGTTGTTCCTCCGGCCTAGTCCACACACACACATATATATATTTTAAATATATATTTTATTGATTTTCTACAGAGAGGAAGGGAAAAGGATAGAGAGTTAGAAACATCGGTGAGAGAGAAACATCAATCAGCTGCCTCCTGCACGCCCCCTATCAGAGATGTGCTCGCAACCAAGGTACATGCCCTTGACCAGAATCGAACCTGTACCCTTCAGTCCACAGACCAATGCTCTATCCACTGAGCCAAACCGGTTAGGGCCACACACACATATTTAAATTAAAAAAAATATATATATATGTACACACACACACACACACTTTTTAATTTCAGAGAGGGAGAGAGAAACATTGATGATGAGAGAGAATCGTCCATCGGCTGCCTGCTGCACGGCCCCCACTGGGGGTGAGCCCACAACCCGGGCATGTGCCCTGGCTGGGAATTGAACCTGGTTCCTAGGTTGATGCTCCGAGCCACACCAGCCGGGCTAAGCACAGATATTTTTACATAGATAAAGTCATGTTCAGTTTCTTCTGATTATGACATGCTGCGTCTGTCCCGTGTCGCCCTAGACTTGCCTGGTTATGCTTTCACTGGCCGTAGGTGGATGCGTCTTGCAGATTCCCCACGGCCGACTCCAGCCTCTGCTGTTCTTCCCTTTCTCTCCCTGTGCCTCCAGAGTATATCAAGATGGCAGACCAGTACGTCCCCGTCCCCGGCGGGCCCAACAACAACAACTACGCCAACGTGGAGCTGATCGTGGACATCGCCAAGCGGATCCCCGTGCAGGTAGGTTGAGGGCGCCCCACTCTGCCCCCGAGGTGACCCCCTGGGCCCTGGGGCAGCTGGATTCTGCCCTCGGAAGGGGCAGAGGAGCCGAGTCCCAGAGACTCTGAAATCCAGGGCTGATGTGACCCAGCAAAGAGCTCTTGGTGTGCAAAGCGGGGTGAAGGGGCGGAAGGGGGGCTGGTTGTAAAGGCAGATCTCCGTTCTCGCCTCTGTGTTTGCAGGCGGTGTGGGCTGGCTGGGGCCATGCTTCCGAAAACCCCAAACTTCCGGAGCTCCTGTGCAAGGACGGGATTGCTTTCTTAGGTAGAGTGTGTCTCTTTGCGATACGGGGGTAATCGGGGCGGGTCCGATTCTCCTCACGTGCAGCCCTGTCAGGTTGGGGGGTCAGTTTGGTATTTCCGCTTACATCTTCCTGGTTAGGAGCCAGCCAGTCCAGGGGTGGGAGGGCACCTGGGTCGGTAGGTTGGAGGGCCCAGGGAAAGGGAGCTGTTACCATGGTTTCCACAGTGGAACGATGCTGGGGACAAGCTGACCTCTGCTGGTGTTCCTGTTGGTACTGAGATACCGGCCGGGTTCAGATTTGTCGCTAGGTTTGGAGGTCACGTGTTTTATAAGGTCACACCTTGGGAAGGCCTTCACCCCTTGGGCCCAGAGCCCCTCATCCCAGCTTTGTATTAGGTAAAACGATGCCTGTTATCAGTCTGGGGCTGTATTTGTCAAGTCTGTGTAATTACGCTGACATCCTCGCGTGGTTCAGGGCAGTGGGTCGGCAAACTCATCAGTCAACAGAGCCCAATAGCAACAGGACAACGATGGAAATTTCTTTAGAGAGCCACATTTTTTAAACTTAAACTTCTTCTAACGCCACTTCTTCAAAATAGACTCGCCCAGGCCGTGATATTTTGTGGAAGAGCCACACCACACTCAAGGGGCCAAAGAGCCTCATGTGGCTCTCGAGCCGCAGTTTGCCGACCACGGGTTTAGGAGACTCATTCAGCATCCACTTCTGGGACCACCACACAGACTTATGATGTCTGAAGCAGCTCAGTGCACAGCAGCACCTGCTATTCCAGAGCTCAGCCGGCGACCTGTGCCCACGATGCTTTTTCTGTCCGTGGCCTGTGATTGGCCGTTACACAGGGTTCTCCTCCCCTAGCTGCCCCGGAGGTTGGTGGTCCAGCCCACCAGCTGGCACGCTACACGCTCAGAGGCCGAAGCCGGCCCGCTGCCTGCCTTTTGTGAATGCAGCTCTGTTGAAACACGGGCCTGCTCACTCCTGTGTGGATGGCCCGTGGGTGCTCTCGCTCACGCTGGCAAAATTGCGTATTAGTGGCAGAGAACAGCCGCCCCCATCGCTGCGTGTAGTGTATCCCCCTCTGGTTCATTATAGGGAAAGCCCGCTCCCCTGTGGTCCAGGTTTTTGAGGTGCTAGCTGGCCCTCTCGGTCTCCCCGCCTCCCAGTGAACTTTGTGTGTGCCCCGTAGCTTAGTCACAACTCGGAACAAGGAACACAGTCCCGGTGTGCTGAGAGTTGACTGATGACGTAGCAGGCTAACAGACTGTTTGCTGCTCCCTGGACTTGACCTTGAACTCCTCGAGAGCTTGGCCCTGAGTATTGTCCTTTCACTGAGCACTCGGTCAGCCCTCGCGGTGAGGGACTTGGGGCTGACTCGATTCTGCCTCTCCCCTCCCCCCGCCCAATCCCTCAGGTCCTCCCAGCAAAGCCATGTGGGCCCTGGGAGACAAGATTGCCTCCACCATCGTGGCCCAGACGCTGCAGATTCCAACACTGCCCTGGAGCGGAAGCGGTAAGGGACCCCAAGCTTCACACGGGGGTGGGGGAGACTTCTTGGCCCCAGTGCTGCTAATGTGGGCAGAGGGGGTGACTGTGTTCTTTTTAACGCTTTCATTTAAACATGTAAAGTGATTGAACACGTGGCACAGTTGCATTGTAGACAACTTGGAAAATAAATGTGAGACGTGCAGAGAAGAACTAGGAATCGATTATAACCCTATGACTCCAAGTTGAACACTTGTTGCATTTTAGGTATCTGTCTGCCTTCCCAGCCTTTCTGTCTAAGCATGTCCTTTAAAAACCCACAGATCTACTTTTAAAAATATATTTTATTGATTTTTTACGTAGAGGAAGGGAGAGGGATAGAGAGTTAGAAACATCGATGAGAGAGAGACATCGATCAGCTGCCTCCTAAAAACCTCCTACTGGGGATATGCCACAACCAAGATACGTGCCCTTGACTGGAATCGAACCTAGAACCTTTCAGTTCACAGGCCAACGCTCTATCCACTGAGCCAAACCGGCCAGGGCTCAGTCTGAATTTCTTAAGCTTGACTTCCCATTCAGGGTTGAGTTGGCCCTTCAGAAAATGAAAAGCCACTCATTAATTAAGCTGAAGGACCGTGTCTGGGGTCCGCTGGTCCGATGGCCAGGTCCAGAGCAGCTCTGGCGGGTCAGAGCCTGGCGGTTTCTGTGTTGTGTGTGCCGCTGTCCTCTGTGCACCATTCAGCTTCCCTGTGACTCTCCAGGCCTGACAGTGGAGTGGGCAGAGGAAGACCTGCAGGAGGGGAGGAGAATCAGCGTCCCGGAAGAAGTGTACAGCCAGGGCTGCGTGAAGGACATAGACGAGGGCTTGGAGGTCAGTGCGGAACCCCGGGGGGACCGGCTGCCAGGACGTCCCCCCTGTCCTGGTGGCAGTGGGCACGTCTGACTCTTAAAGGGGGCTGTTTGTCCTCTGCCTCCCAGGCAGCAGAAAAAATTGGTTTCCCGTTGATGATCAAAGCTTCCGAAGGCGGCGGAGGGAAAGGCATCCGGAAGGCGGAGAGTGCCGAGGACTTACCCATCCTGTTCCGGCAGGTGAGCGTGCCGGGGTGGGGTGGGGGGGGTGTTTCGTCTTTGGGAGTGGTCTCTAGTCATGTGTTGGCCAGCAGATCCTTTCTCTTTCTTTTTAAACGGTTTAAGTATATTTGTATTGCTTTCAGAGAGGAAAGGAGAGGGAGAGGGGGAGAGAAACATCAGTGATGAGAGAGAATCATCGATCGGCTGCCTCCTTTAGGCCCCCATTGGGGAGCGAGTCCTCATCCTGGCCGTGTGCCCTGACCGAGAATCGAACCGAGACCTCCTGGTTCAGAGGCTGATGCTCAACCCCTGAGCCATGCCCGCTGGCCAGGCCAGATTCTTCCTCTCAGCATGATGGGGTCCCAGCTGTGAGGGCATGGGCCGCAGGGGGATGTGGCTGTGCCGTGTCATCTTTCGAAGCAAACGTGTGCGTTTCACTCAGAAGCCCATGGTGCGTGTTCATCAGTGTACATTTCCCTTGGATGTTGAAGTCCATGAGTCAGTCAGTATGTCTGTACATGGCTTCAGGAATACAGGGTCAGAATATCTGTTCCTGACTATATCTATCAAGAGAGGGGATGTTTTGGAAATTGTAGCAGCCTTGGTATTTTTAATGTTTCTAGATGGCCCCTTTTTATTGCAGGAACTGTACGGTTGAACCTGGACAACATGGGTTTCAACTGGGTGGGTCAAATGACACATGGCTTTTTTTTCAGGAACTACATTAAAATTTTTTTTTGAGATTTTCAACAACTTGAAAGATCTCATAGACGGACACCATGGCAGCACTAATTCTCACCCATCTTAACTTTAAAAAATATATATTTTATTGATTTTTTACAAAGAGGAAGGGAGAGAGATAGAAAGTCAGAAACATCAATGAGAGAGAGACATCGATCAGCCACTTCCTGCACGCCCCACAGTGGAGATGTGCCCGCAAGCAAGGTACATGTCCCCGACCGGAATCGAACCTGGGACCTTTCAGTCCACAAGCCGACGCTCTATCCACTGAGCCAAACCGGTCTTGGCTCACATTCACTCTTAACTGTACCTGAAACTCTTAGGCAGTTTGTACCCAGCTCTTAACAGCACGTTATCTGTAGGAGATGGGGTCGTGGGGAAATTTCACACTGGTGGACTTAACGCACCAGGAATGTCCAGTCTCGAGCGTCTTACACGAGACCGGAGGACCTGGGACGTCATCGCCACCGCCGTCTCTGGTCTCTGCCTTCCCCGCAGGTGCAGAGCGAGATCCCGGGCTCACCCGTCTTCCTCATGAAGCTGGCCCAGCACGCCCGGCACCTGGAGGTGCAGATCCTCGCCGACCGCTACGGCAATGCCGTGTCCCTGTTCGGGCGAGACTGCTCCATCCAGCGGCGCCACCAGAAGATCATCGAGGAGGCGCCAGCCACCATCGCCACCCCCGTCGTCTTTGAGTTCATGGAGCAGGTGGGTGTGGGGGCAGCTCGAGGGGGGGGGGCGTCCCAGCTCAGAGCCAGCGAGAACTCCCTGTGGTTTGAGTTGCTCACAGGCGCCCCAGAAGAAACTGGGGGCCCCACGTGGACGTGACTTCAGCCTGGCCTGGGTCGATGGGAGTGTGAGCTGTGTGGTCCCCAAGGAGCTGACACAGAGCAGGTGCTCCGTCCGCCTTTGGTGGGGCCCTGAGAAGCCGGTCTCCGTTCTCTTTCAGTGCGCCGTCCGCCTGGCCAAGACCGTGGGCTACGTGAGCGCGGGCACGGTGGAATACCTGTACAGCCAGGACGGCAGCTTCCACTTCCTGGAGCTGAACCCGCGGCTGCAGGTGGAGCATCCCTGCACGGAAATGATCGCCGACGTCAACCTGCCGGCCGCCCAGCTGCAGGTGAGGACTCGGGCTATGAGCCGGCTCTCCTGCCCAGGACGGGTCCCCGTTCCTCTCAGATCACACCTCCCAGCCCCTCTGGACTGACTGTCCCTGGGGAGTGGCACCGAGAGCCACCAACTCGGGGAACGTTCCGGGATGTGGTTGGTCACCTCTGTCTGCCATATGGTCCTTTGAGAAACAGGCAAAAGTCCATGATGTCCATTCGAAGGCTCAGAGGTGTTTTTGTTTTTGTTTTAAATATATTTTTGTTAATTTCAGAGAGGAAGGGAGAGGGAGAGAGAAACATCCATGATGAGAGAGAATCATTGATTGGCTGCCTCCTGCATGTCCCCCTACTGGGGATTGAGCCCACAATCCACATATGCCCTTGAGCGGAATCGAACCTGGGACCCTTTGGTCAAACCAGCCAGGGTTAGAGAAGTGTTTTTTAACCTTTTTTTTTGCATTATCGTCCCCTTGAGGAGCCTTTTTAGACATTATTCACCCCCAACTTCTTCCCATGAAACCTTAATGTCATAGAACGATAGATGCATCTGTGCTTTATACATACAAAGTGGAAGGTATTTGTCACCCCCAAGAGCAGACATGTGTCACTCTGCGGGCAGTCTCACCCCCATGGAGAACCTGTGAGCAGAGGCAGGAACGCCCACGTTCATCGGAACGCAGTTTATTGATTAATTTCTTCCTTCGCTTCTCCCGCCACCGTCTGGCGTGCTGTATGCATCTCGGGTGCTCAGTACCTCTGACATCCTTCACTGCACCTCGTCCTCCCTGGCACCTGGCACCCAGCTCCGTTCCTGGTGTTGGGGGCAGGGGTGTCCTGTGACTGACAGTCGCGCCGGCCTTCCTGATTTCAGATCGCCATGGGCGTGCCGCTGCACCGGCTGAAGGACATCCGCCTGCTGTACGGAGAGTCGCCCTGGGGGATGACGCCCATCAGCTTCGAAACCCCGCCCAACCCGCCCCTCCCCCGCGGCCACGTCATTGCCGCCAGAATCACCAGCGAAAACCCCGATGAGGCAAGTTGTGGGGGCCCCCCTGCCTACCCCTCCGCTATCTCCATCCTCCCAGGGTGGGGGCAACCCTAGCATCAGCCTGAGAAAAGACCTCCCCAGGCTTCTTGGTCCCCAGACGAGGAAACAGGTACCAGAGGGGACAGTCACGGTTCAGTAATGCCAAGTGTGTGCCAGACACCTGATTCCCATCATGGGTCTCACGGCTCACGTTCCACGATGGGGTGTTGCTACCCCAAATGACAGGTCAAGAGGTTGGGGTCACTTGCCTGGGCACCTGGAACTCGGTCTCTTGCCTCCAAGGCACCTCTGCCAAGACGTATGTCTCATCACTCACTTCTAGAGCCTTAATCCCAGAGAGAGGGATCAGATCCATCCTCTCCCCTACCCCCCGCTTTACCACAGTTACACTCAGAGGGGAGCAGGCCATCGTGTGCCAGCATCAGCAGGGCTAAGGCTGGGTTTCTCTGTCTGCTGGAGTTGTCCTAATCCAGAACCGGAAACCCAGGCCTCTTTCATTTAAGCCTTTACTATCGACAGCGCCAAGACTATAAAATCAGAATGTACTTCCCTCGGCTCCACCCGTGGTCACTGTTCTCCCGCATTATGTCTGGTGGTGGTGTTTTTTTTAAAATATATTTTTAAATATTTTTATTGATTTCAGAGAGGTAGGGAGAAGGAGAGAGAGAGAAACATCAGTGATGACAGAGAATCATGGATCGGCTGCCTCCTGCATGCCCCTTATTGGGGATGGAGCCTGCAACGGGAACCACACCAGCCAGGCTGCTGTTGTTTTTTAAATAGTTTATGTAAAGTAAACATTACATGTACTGACATTCGCACATGGTACCCCCCAGGTCATTATACAGACCCACCCCCCTGAGGAGAGGCACCGACGTGCTCCGGATTGTGCCAAGTTTATGGTTGGGGGTCACCACAACATGAGGGGTTTCATTCTGGTGGAAATAGACCCAGAGTCGTGATTTCTTCCTTGTTGCCTTTTCTCTCCCGTCGGGGCCGCAGGGGTTCAAGCCGAGCTCGGGGACCGTCCAGGAGCTGAATTTCCGCAGCAGCAGGAACGTGTGGGGCTATTTCAGCGTGGCGGCCGCCGGCGGCTTGCACGAGTTCGCCGACTCCCAGTTCGGGCACTGCTTCTCCTGGGGGGAGAACCGGGAGGAGGCCGTCTCGTCAGTATCTCCTTCCTCCTCCATCCTTCCCCCTCCCCACTCTCTTCCTTCTTCCTCTCCTCCTCCTGTCCCCTTCTTCCTTTAAGAAACTCAGCCTTAGCCTGTGGCTCAGGGGCAGTAGCGAGTTAGGAGGTCAAGGGCCCCGATGAATGCCGTGTGCCAAAGTCCAAGGACAGAGTCCGCCCCTTCCCTGGATTTGAGGTCCTTGAAGTAAGATGGCCTCTCCAAGGTCACGGCTCTTGAGCTAAATGCAGGTCGAACTTGAAGGAGATCCAAAGGTTGTTCCAGGTGACTCCAAAGTTTAAAAGGTGCAGAGTGCTCTAGCTCCTTTAAAAGAGGTGCGTGTGTCTTGGGGGACGCCTTTAATTTCAGTCTCCTAAGCAGTTCCCGGAGAACCCGCATTCACAGAGAGGCCCCCACATTCTGAGACGCATCTTTTTTTCTGCCTTGACCTGGGGGCCAAAAGGTCAAAACCAGTTCACGTTGTAATTCAACGTTCTCGTGTCTGTGGGGAAGTGTCCCTCAGAGTGAAAAACCCCAAAGCCGCAGTTGCGGACATTTTGTGTAGAAAACATTAAAATCCATCTGGCCCTGGCACGTAGCCTTGAGTTAAACTGAGTTTGGTGGTTTTGATGAGGGAGCAGGCTTTCTTTGCCAGCTTTGAATTAGTTTTTTTAAAAAAGAATATTTTTATTGATTTCAGAGAGGGAGAGAGAGATAGAAGCATCAATGATGAGAGAATCATTGATCCGCTGCCTCCTGCACACCTCCTACTGGGGATCAAGTCCATACCCGGGCATGCGCCCTGACCGGGAATCGAATGGTGACCCCCTGGTTCATAGGTCAGCATTCAACCACTGAGCCACACAGGCCGGGCTGAATAAGTCGTTTTCATCATGCTCAGCAAAACATTGAGACCCTTAAAGGTGAGAGAGGATTCAGCAAATAATTAACAGGAGGAAAGAAGGCCACTGTCCCAGCCCATGAGATGCACTGGCCAAGGTTTGTCTCCTGCTCCTGGGCCGGGATGTGAATAGGTCCAGCGGGAGCGAGGCAGTGACTGGCTGTGGCTAGTTAGAATTAGAACCATGGCGACGAGTCATGGTCATGGCCGTTGACAGTTACCGATCAGTGATGGGGCGCTTCATGTGGATTGTCTCACTTTAATCCGCAAGCACCTGTGTGAACTCGGGGGTTATTTCCCCATTTTCCAGATGGGGAAACTGAGCCCCAGATCACTTTCCCAGTCAGTGCTGGGGTCGAGATTGACCCGGGGTGTCTGACTGGGGGCTCTCCTGACTTCTGTGCCGCTCTGGCTCTTTGGGAACCCTGGGGAGCCAGCCCCGCGGGCGGACTGGGAGAACAGTGCGGGTGCCTTTCCCCTCCAGGAACATGGTGGTGGCTCTGAAGGAGCTGTCCATCCGGGGCGACTTCAGGACCACTGTGGAGTACCTCATCAACCTGCTGGAGACCGAGAGCTTCCAGAACAACGACATCGACACCGGCTGGCTGGACCACCTCATCGCCGAGAAAGTGCAGGTGAGGAGCTGCGCACGGCTCCCCTTCCGTCACCGAGAACCCTCCCCTGCAGCTCCCTGGGGGCTTGGTTACCATGGATACTGACCTGCGGGGTCTCTCCTAGGCCGAGAAGCCGGATATCATGCTAGGGGTGGTGTGTGGCGCCTTGAACGTGGCCGACGCGATGTTCAGGACCTGCATGACGGATTTCCTACACTCGCTGGAGAGGTGGGTGCGTGGGTCACTTTCCCCCTTTGGGGCATGCGTTAGTGGCAAGTCAGGCAGGATGTGCGTTATGTGGGTGCACACCAGTCACCGGGGGACGTGTGGAAACCAAGGCTGACCGCCGAGCTGTCTTCTCTTTCAGGGGTCAGGTCCTACCGGCGGATTCCCTGCTGAACACCGTGGATGTGGAACTGATTTACGGAGGCATCAAGTACATCCTCCAGGTAACAGCCCGTGTTTCTCGAATGTCTCTGGCAATGGGGAGTCCCAGGCCCCTCGTAGGCCCCTGGGCAGAGCCACGTGGGGGAGGCAGAGCCCTGGACCCCATCTCCCTGCTGCCCAGGCGGCCGCTCGGCGGGGGGCGGATGCGGAAGGAGGGTACCAGTTGGTGAGAGAGGGCCGGGGGGCCCGTGCCCTGGGCCACAGGCAGGTGTGGTGCCCTCTCTCCTGCTCTGTGCCCGTCAGCCTCTCCCTCTGGGCGATCGGGACCTGGGACTAGACAGGCGAGGCGTCCACCGGGCTCTCCCACAGGGGACGCAGCTCCAGCTCCTGGTCAGGGGGCGGGCCAGCTGCCCCCCAGGGGCACAGAGACAGGGACCTCCTGAGAGCGGGGGGACGTTCACCTGCCCCACAGGTGGCCCGGCAATCGCTGACCATGTTCGTCCTCATCATGAACGGCGGCCACATCGAGATCGACGCCCACCGGCTCAACGACGGCGGGCTGCTGCTGTCCTACGACGGCAACAGCTACACCACCTACATGAAGGAGGAGGTGGACAGGTGCGCGGGCGGCGGGCGGGCTCTCCGCCAGAAGGGGGTCCCAGCCTCTGCTCCCCCAGCTGGCTCCCCATCTCTCTGTGGTGGCCGTCACATGCCGCCGTTTGGGAAAGGGGAACCCCCCGAATTCGCCATGCACAGGGTGAGGGACCCTCGGGGCGGCCTCAGTCAGAGATGCTGCAGCGGGCGGTGCTCCTCCCCTCCCCCAGTTACCGGATCACCATCGGCAACAAGACGTGCGTGTTTGAGAAGGAGAACGACCCCACGGTCCTGCGGTCCCCCTCGGCCGGGAAGCTGACGCAGTACACGGTGGAGGACGGGGGCCACGTGGAGGCCGGGGACAGCTACGCCGAGATGGAGGTGAGGGCAGGGCAGGTACCTGGGGGTCAGTGAGACCTCTCTCCTGTGCCCCCCGCTCCCCGATGTGGGGGCCATGGCTTCTGCAAATGGGCCTCACCGCTTAGCCTGGGCCACCAGCTGCGAATTCCTAAGAGCCAGTGTGCAGGGTTCAGCCCAGATCCCTGCAGTATGTAAAGCAGAAACGCACACTCCCTGGGAATGAGCAAGCACTGATGCATGATCGTGATGGTGGCCATTAAAAGTCTTTTTTTTTTTTTTAATATTTTTAATTGATTTTTTTCAGAGAGGAAGGGAGAGGGAGAGAGTTAGAAACATCTATGAGAGAGAGAGACATCGATCAGCTGCCTCCTGCATGCGCCCTACTGGGGATGTGCCCGCAACCAAGGTACATGCCCTTGACCAGAAATGAACCTTGGACCTTTGAATACGCAGGCCGACGCGCTACCCACTGATCCAGACCAGTTAGGGCCATTACAAAGTCTTAAGCCAACACCAGCAGAGCACTTCCCATGGGACAGGCACTCTTCTAAGCATCTTACCTTTTTAATGACCCCTTTAATCCTCCCAGCTATCGTAGGAGACAGGCAATACTTTGATCCCCATTTTACACACGAAGAAATGGCACCCGTGCGGCTAAGAAACCCACTTGAGGTCACGCAGAGCCAGGACTCAAACTCGGCCTCATCCCGCCTCCAAGGGAAAGATAGGATAATGGCAATGACAATACAGGATCCGTGGGCCAGGCCCTTCCTCTCGCTGAATCCTTATCAGAGCCCTGCGAGGCGAGACTGTCATTATTCCGCCTTCACAAGAGGGGACACCCAGAGGGGAGCTCCGAGAGGGAAGGCACTTGCTGGAGGACGCAGGATGTGTGGGTGCTTGGGCTGCAGCCCAGGCCTGGCCGACTTGGGTGCCTGTGTGTACGGGAAGCGCGTACCTCATTTCACAGTGCTCCCCAGAGGGCTTCTCGCTGCCTTGAGAATAGGAGCAGGAGCCCAAACCCATTTGGCTCAGTGGATAGAGCATCGGCCTGCGGACTGAAAGGTCCCAGGTTCGATTCCGGTCAGGGGCACGTACCTTGGTTGCAGGCACATCCCCAGTAGGGGTGTGCAGGAAGCAACTGATTGATGTCTCTTTCTCATCGATGTTTCTATCTTTCTATCCCTCTCCCTTCCTCTCTGTAAAAAATTAATAAAATATATTAAAAGGAAAGAAAAGGAGCAGGAACATGTACGGTATGTTAATCACCCTACATACTACGATTTAATGGCAGTTCAAAGAGAGAGCCCGTACTTCCAAAGTAAAGATCAGTTTTCACGTCTGTGAAATGGGCACATGAACCTACCTCCCCAGCCGGCTTTGCAGATGGAGATGATTTGTGAAGAGTACCGGGCCTGGCTTCTGGTGACCGCGACTTCCCTCTGTCCTTCCAGCCTGAACCCTGCCCGGGCGTCTTTCTGTTTAAATGCCCTGGGCCCCGCTCCAGACTCACTGGTCTGAAGGACTCTGGGCGTCCACACACCCAGGCCAGCCCATCTGGGTCTGGTGGGCTCCATCTCGGGTCTTCTTTCTGCAAAACAGGTGATGAAGATGATCATGACCTTGAACGTGCAGGAGAGTGGCCGGGTGAGGTACATCAAGCGCCCGGGGGCCGTGCTGGAGGCGGGCTGCGTGGTGGCCAGGCTGGAGCTCGATGACCCTTCCAAGGTGCACCCGGTACGTAGCGCCTGGCACGGCCGCCCATCAGATCAGTGAGCCGAGCAGACTCTCGGCTCGTCTCCTGCCTCCCGTGTCCTCCCAGAGTCAGCGTGATCGGAGCACACATGTCCTCCTTTGCTCAAACCCCTCTCAGCATCCTGGTCCCACTCAGAATTAAACCCCGTTCTTCTGTGGACCTGCAGGACCCCAAATCAGCTGTCGCCACTTCCTTTGGCTTTTTTCTCTCTCTCATTCCCCCTGCTTAAATAGCCCGGACCCCTGCCTGGGACCTGCACCCTCATCCGGGAGGACCGCCCTAGATGGTTTCAGGGCTCTCCCTCCTCCCTCTCGCGAGCTTTCACTCAGACGTGCTCCAGGCATAGTGGGCACCCGGGAAACACAGGTCTTGCTGACTGGTTTGCACCCTTCTAAGTAAGCCATGTTCATTCACAGGGAAGTGTATTGCTCTTTACGATTATCCGTACATATGCACAGGAAAGAAGCTAGAAGTGTTTTTTTGTTGTTAATCCTCACCCGAGGATATTTTTTTCTTTTTAGAGAGAGTGGAATGGAAGAGGAAGGGGAGAGAAAGAGAGAAAAACATCAATGTGAGAAAGACACATGGATTGGTTGCCTCCTCCCTGAACCCTGACTGGGGCTGGGGATCGAACCTGCAACCCAGGTACCTGTCCTGGACCGGGAATTGAACCCATGACCCTGTGGTGTGCAGAGTGGCGCTCTAACCATTTGGCAACACTGGCCAGGGCTAGAAAAGTATATTTTTAACAATCAGATAGTTTCTTTGTTTTCCTTCTTGTTCTTTTTATTATTCTTTCTTGAGGGTTCCCAAAGCTAGAAGCAATCAGAGCCTTTTCCGATCCCAGGGAAGGTCTGTGAGTCTGAGTGTGACTCCTTTCAGCAGACATTTCCTGGACCAGGAGCACAAGCCAGGCCCAGCCACCCATTCCTGCAGGCTCACACTCAGCTCTGCAATAAGCTCTGTGATTCCGCTGGCAACGCCAGTAAGGGACACTGCCCTGGCTGTGGGAGGTCCACAGAGAAGCCAGCATCAGACTGCGGAGAAGGACGAGAGGAGATTTTGGGGGTTGGGGGGTGGCAGAAGCTGAGGGTTCCAGGCCAGCAGAACGGATGTCCCAAAGACAGAGGTCCTGGCCCAGGGCCTTGCACATAGTAGGCCTTCTGTGGGAACTTCTAGAATGAATTCATAGACAAACGGGCACAGTCAGTCCATCTTGCCAACCTTCCAGTAGGTCGTTTTGGGCTCCATCCTGAGAACGCTGTCCACGTGGCTTGCGTATTGGCAGGTCGGCCTTGGCCCCCGGCTTTTCGGTCGGGAGGCACGGTGCCCTTGACCTCGGGTTCTCGTTGTGTCTCCTCAGGCCAAGCCGTTCACGGGGGAGCTCCCCGCCCAGCAGACCCTGCCCATCATGGGCGAGAAGCTGAACCAGGTCTTCCACAGCGTCCTGGAGAACCTCACCAACGTCATGAGCGGCTACTGCCTGCCGGAGCCCATCTTCAGCATCAAGGCAGGTCTCGTGGGAAGGGCGGTGTGCGAGTCTCTGCGAGGAGCTGGAAGGATTGGCTCCCTGAGGTCAGGGGGCTTTACTGATGCACGTTCAGCCTCGGTTTGATTGTACACATCAGGATACTTCTGTCTGATCATGCATACAGACTGCTGTTCAGTTCAGCTCCACACTGAGAATGTTCAGGTAGTCAGTTAAGAAAGGAGTCAATATGGGTCACCTTTATTTTTTAAAAGTATTTTTATTGATTTTTAGAGAGAGGGGGTGGGGAGAGAGAGATAAACATCAACGAGACAGAAGCATCATCAATCAGCTGCCTCCTGAACGCTTCCTACTGGGGATTGAGCTGACCAGGAATCGAACCATGATTTCCTGGTTCATGGGTCAATGCTCAACCCCTGAGCCACACCAGCCGGGCACAGGGCCTTGTGTTTTATCCTCACACCGTGCTGGCCCTGTGGGTGCCTGCAGGGGAGGTGGACCTTCCTAGTGGGAGAACTGGGTGTCCACTTCCACTCCGGACTGTCCCAGAGTCTGCTGGGTCCAGCTCTTCGGCCACTCGAGTGCATGGGGCCTGAAGGGGTTGAGTGTGTGGGGTGCCTCGTGGTGGGTGGTGGTGCCCATCCACCTCGGGACCTGGGGCCGATGCTGTGGTCCCGCTGCAGCTGAAGGAGTGGGTGCAGAAGCTCATGATGACCCTGCGACACCCGTCGCTGCCGCTGCTGGAGCTGCAGGACATCATGACCAACGTGTCGGGCCGCATCCCCGCCCCCGTGGAGAAATCGGTCCGCCGGGTCATGGCCCAGTACGCCAGCAACATCACCTCCGTGCTCTGCCAGTTCCCCAGCCAGCAGGTGTGTGCCCCGCCCGCCCCACCGGGGTGCCCACGCCAGGCCAGGGGGCTCCTCGGGAACTCAGCTCCCAGTGGGGCCAGACTTCTGCCCTCTGTGTCGAGCGTCATGAAACCCTGAGAGGTTGGGGGCTGAGCCTTCCCTGTGGAATCCTAGCATTCCCCCGGGCAGCAGGTGCTTCGAGGAACATGAGCAGGTCTGGGCCTCACCCTCGAAAGCTCGGATGCAGAAAGGAGTTGGTACCCAGTGAGCGTTTTCCAAAGAGATGCTGGTTGAAGGGGTGGAGGAAGGTGTGGGTTTTCTCGCTAGTTTGTAGCTTAGATTCTCCTCCTTGTCAGGTGATCATCTTGCAGCTAGTATTTGTTAAAAGTGGGGAGAAGGAGAGAGAGAGAAATATCAATGATGAGAGAGAATCATCGATTGGGTGCCAGTGAGGGGCCAGACCCGTCCCCTTTCCTGTCCAGATAGCCAACATCCTGGACTGCCACGCGGCCACCCTGCAGCGGAAGGCCGACCGGGAGGTGTTCTTCATGAACACGCAGAGCATCGTGCAGCTGGTCCAGAGGTGAGTCCTGGGCCCCGCGGGGGGTGCACCTGTCACCCTGCGTCCTCCCCGGGGTTGCACCAGGGTGGGGCTGTGGGGTTCTTGGAGGGGCGGGCTGGACCTGGGAGAGAGCCCCTGGGGCCGGGAATCTGGGTGACAGTCTCGGCATAGCGACTCCTCACGGCAGGAACCCCAGGCAAGGCCCCTGACCTCTGGGTCTCAGTTGGCCAGTTTATAACATGGGAGTAAAAACGCCACATGCACGGTAAGTCATTCTAAGTGGATGTATTTTTTAAAATTAATTATTTTTATCCTTACCCGAGGATATGTTTTCATTAATTTTTTTTTTTTTTGAGAGATAGGAAGAGCAGTGGGGAGAGAGAAAAACATTGATGTGAGATAGAAACATTGATCGGTTGTCTCCCATACATGCCCCAACTGGGGGATTGAATCTCGCAACCTGGGTATTAGCCGTGACTGGGAATCGAACCATCGGCCTTTTGGAGCATAGGACAAGGCTCACCCAGCTGAGCCACCCAGCCAGGGCCATGTCTTGTATTTTTATTTTCATTTTTAAATGTATTTTGTTGATTTTTTTACAGAGAGGAAGGGAGAGGGATAGAGAGTTAGAAACATCGATGAGAGAGAAACATTGATCAGCTGCCTCCTGCACGCCTCCTACTGGGGATGTGCCTGCTACCAAGATGCATGCCCTTGACTGAGTCAAACCTGGGACCCTTCAATTCGAAGGCTGGTGCTCTATCCACTGAGCTGTACCAGCTAGGGCATGTCGTGTATTTTTAAAATTGCATTTGAATAAATGGGCATTATAGGTTCTTCTCTTTTATTGTTATTGGGTGTTACTGGGGTTAAGCTGGTTCCAGCTTCTCTCAAACTCCCGAGAAACCCCGTTCCCTGTGTTCACCACGCCGGAGAAGAAATGTTCTAGGGAACGTCTGGGTTAAAATTTGGTTTTCCAGGGAAGCGAAATTGACACAGATCGTTTGAGCAATGCCTTTCAAGTCTTGCTTTTTTCCCCCCAAACTGTCTTTCCACGGTGAATGGTTAATTGAAAATTTTTCTTTTCAACCATGCATGCAAGGCTGACCCCTTTCAGCATCCCAGCTCTGTAAGTGTGCCTCCTTCTCTGTGGGGACGGGGCAGGTGCCACGTGATGTGTGTGACCCTGGGCAAGTCACTGCTCTCTCTGCCCTGCACTTCATGCACATGAACCAACTCGCGCATCCCTCCCGGGCCCGAGGATCAGAGGGCTGCATCCCCCTCCTGCTTGATTCGTTCGCTTTATTTTGAAATCCTAAAAGCCCCGCCCGTGGCTCTTCCGGCGCCAGGAGGCGGAGGGGACCACTCAGGCGCCTCCCCCTCCTCCCCAGGTACCGCAGCGGCACCCGCGGCTACATGAAGGCGGTGGTGTTGGACCTCCTGAAGAGATACCTGCAAGTCGAGCACCACTTCCAACAAGGCAAGAGTCGCCCCTGGCCCTGGCGGCGCGCCCCCGGGGCGGGCGGGGCTGGGCCGGGGTCTGACTGTGCCCGGCCGTCTGTGTCCCCGCAGCCCACTACGACAAGTGCGTCATCAACCTGCGGGAGCAGCTGAAGCCGGACATGGCGCAGGTGCTGCACTGCATCTTCTCCCACGCGCAGGTGGCCAAGAAGAACCAGCTGGTGATCATGCTGATCGTACGTGGGGGCTGGGGGGCGCCCCACCGGGGCAGGGGCGGCTGGGTCTGGGGGTGTTGTCCGGGAAGAGCCAGAGAGGACATATTTGAGGTTTTGCAGGCCGCACCGCTCGCAGCTGCCTCTGTGCTCTGGACACTTGTAAGCTCATCACCAGCACCCGCTGTGTGCCAGGCGCTCCTGACGTGATGGGGCTGAGGCCTGTGGCTTCTCTGCCCTCCGTTTCCTCATCTGGATAATGGGGATCATGCTGGCAGCTCCTCAAAGGGTTGGGAGATATTGGGGGGATGAATGTCAAGGGCCTAGCACCCCATCACTGTTGGCCATTGGCAGTGAGGCAGGCACAGGCTTGGATACATTTTTTTTTTCTTACCGGGCGGTTAGGGTGTGTTTGGGGTGATGAAGGAATGGGTAGGGTGAGGGTGGAAAGGGGAGGGGATGTGTCTCCGGCTGGGCCAGGTGTCTTCCTTCTGCCGGACAAAAGCCACCTCGCTTCTGTCTCCTCCCCCAAAGGATGAGCTCTGCAGCCCAGACCCTTCCCTGTCGGAGGAGCTGACCTCCATCCTCAGCGAGCTCACGCAGCTGAGCAAGAAGGAGCACTGCAAAGTGGCCCTCAGAGCCAGACAGGTAGGGCTGGGAGGCGCGGGGTGCTGTCCTCCCACCTGCTCCGCCCCCACCGTGCATGCTCCGCCCCCACTGTGCATGCTCCGCCCCCACAATGCATGCTCCGCCCCCACTGTGCATGCTCCGCCCCCACCGTGCGCAGGTCCTGCTGCCATCCATGTGCAGGTCGATGGGCCCGGCCCCTGGCTTCTCCCCGGGAGGGCGGCTCACCCGGCCCCTCCTGCCCTCCCCACAGGTCCTGATCGCCTCCCACCTCCCCTCCTACGAGCTGAGGCACAACCAGGTGGAGTCCATTTTCCTGTCTGCCGTCGACAGGTACGGCCACCAGTTCTGCCCGGAAAACCTCAAGGTGAGGCTGTCTGCATCCCCCTGCCTCCCGCCGAGCAAGGCTGTGGCCCAGGTGGGGGTGGGGGTGACAGGCTCCCAGCCCTCAGTGCAGGGACCAGTCACAGATGCCAGCGGTTTCGTCCAGCGAGGCCGGGGCTGCCCAAGGGGGCTTCGGTGTGGAGGGTGGGGGGGGAGGAAAGGATGCGACGGAGCTTTGGAAGCTGCCAGCCTCACGTGGCTGAGTCTCGGCTTCGTCTTCCCGGGGCTCCCCTGCCCCCCTCCTCTGCTCATTTACGAGCTTCCAGGTTTGCCCTCTGCCTCTGGGAGCCCCGGGCAGTCAGCTCAGAGCTGCTCCCACAGTCAAATCTTGGGGGCCTGGGGCACTGGCAGCACTCGGCGCTAACACCACCGGCTTCTCCCCTCGCTCCCTTCCCTCCCTCACATCTGCGTGTTGGTTAAACGTACTCAGGTTCACTTTCCTCTCCTCTCCCTAACCACTTCCTGCAGAAGTTAATACTCTCGGAGACCACCATATTTGACGTCCTGCCCACTTTCTTCTATCACGTCAACAAGCTGGTTTGCATGGCGTCCCTGGAGGTAAGTGGGGGTGGCCCCGAGGACCACACGGGTCATTTCTCCAGCCTGGATTTTCTCAGGTTCCTCTGACACCACGTCCCCTGTGCTCCTGTCCCATCAGGTGTATGTGCGGAGGGGCTACATCGCCTACGAGTTAAACAGCCTGCAGCACCGGCAGCTCCCGGACGGCACCTGCGTGGTGGAGTTCCAGTTCATGCTGCCCTCCTCCCACCCCAACCGGTAACGCAGTGCGAGGGGAGCCCAGTCCTGGGGGGGGGGGGCTCTGGTACTGGGCCTGTCCCTCCCGGAGAAACTGGCGCTGGGAGTGTCCATTCCCTTTGGCTGAGTTCACTACTTTGGATTTACCAGGGACCCTGTTGGGACTACACTTTTATGCGTGCTTCACTCATTCATTCATTCATTCATTCATTCATTCACTTGTTGAGCTCTTGGTCCTCAGCCCTGGCCCTTCCCTCAGTCCCCTCCACCTCCAAACTGATGCCCCTGGGGGGAGAGCCCCGAGGCTGGCTCTCCCACGTTCCCAGGGCAGGAGCAGCGCCTGGGCCAGATCCCCAGCAGCGGCCTCACCCCCTCACCCCCCGACCACCCCCTGCAGGATAGCCGTGCCCGTCAGCGTCACCAATCCCGACCTGCTGAGACACAGCACCGAGCTCTACATGGACAGCGGCTTCTCCCCGCTGTGCCAGCGGATGGGTGCCATGGTCGCCTTCAGGCGATTCGAGGACTTCACCAGGTACCCGGAGTGTCTCCCCAGCACCCCCAGGAGAGGGGCCGAGGGAGCTGCTTCTGACTCCCCTCTGCTCATGTGACCCATGGGGCAGGGGTGGCCCGGATGTACCGCACAACAAACTAATAATCACGGTTTAATAATATTGTTGCCAAGACCTGCATGCGATTCTGGCTCTGCGCTTCCTGTGACTCGGAGCTAACTGACCTTTCTGTGCCTTAGTTTTCTCATCTGTATAATGGGAATAAGCAGAGAACCACTTCATAGGGTCACCAGGAAGATTAAATGAGAGATAGTACATCTTAATATTGTATTTAAAGTAGCATTGATAAATAAATAACGTGATAAATGTCAGCGGTCAGGCCTACTACAATGACTGCCTTTTTAACCCTGTCCTGCGTGTGGCGCATTGTGCTTGGGTTCTGTGTGGCTCCACTCTGGCGCTAGGAGCTGTAGTGATTCCTTCTGTTGTCCTCCGTTGACTCAGACGTAAGGGGGGATCTTGAAGGCCACCTAGCCGGTAAAAGGGGGGCCCCCGCTGACGCCCCAGAATTCAGGCAGCCTTCCTTTTGTTCATGATCTCGGATCACCTGGGCTCATTCTTCCCTCTGGGAAAGACCCCATCTGGGGTGCCGTGGGCCTGGTCAGGAGCACAGTGAGCGTGCAGAGTGGTGGTTGGGAAGAGGGGGGACCTGGGCCTGACGCACGGCCGCAGCAAGCAGCCCCTCAGCCCTCCCCCTCTGTCCCACGTCCCCAGGAACTTCGACAACGTCATCTCCTGCTTCGCCAACGTGGCCCGGGACGCGCCCCTCTTCTGCAAGGCGCAAACCTCCGTGTACTGCGAGGAGGACTGCAAGGTGAGTGTCCGAGCAGGCGCGAGCGGGGCGGGCCGGGCCAGGCCCAGGTCCCTGACCAGCCTCGTTCCCTCCTAGAACTTCCGGGAAGAGCCCATCCACATCCTGAACGTGGCCATCCAGTGCGCTGAGCACCTGGAGGACGAGGAGCTGGTGCCCATTCTGCGGACCTTCGTGCAGTCCAAGGTGCCTGCGTGTGCCTCTCGTTCCGGTCCCGGGGAGGAGGCGGGCTGTCTGGGTGGGAGGGGGTGTCCTGTGCACCCGGGACCTGCTGAGTGTTTCAGAGCCACAGAGCTGGCTTCTCACCCGAGCTCTGCTACTCCCCATGGCCGTGACCGTGGGCAGCGGTGGCCTCAGCTTCTTCCCTGTAACCCGGGGGTGGCATTTCTTTCCGCCAGGGCTGCAGGGATGAAATGACGAGGTCTGTACACTTAGCCTGTGCAGTGATGAGATGACAGGGCTAATACACCACTTAGCACAGAGCACATTCATTCCGCATTCAGTTCTGGGTTTGGTGGAGTGTGTGTTGGGATCGCCCAGAACAGTCACAGTTTTGAGATGGTCACGTGCATTGACATCTTTGTATGCAGGTAACCGCAGGCTGCTTTTATAAACGTGGTGGCCATTGCCGGTCTCACCCTGGCAGGAGGGACACCTGTTACGTATGCTCAGGGGCCTCAGCGTGGCAGGTGTAGGTCAGAGAAACAGCAGAAAGGTGCTGTGCGGCCTCAGGCAGGTTACTGTACCTCTCTGACCCTTAGTCTCCCCACCTGGGATGCTAAGATTCTCAGCTCACATATCATCACATCTACCAGCCACACTGTCTGGCTGTTGACGCTCCTGGCTTGGTGGTGATTGTACGTGTCGTGTTCCCATGTTATCCTGAGGGACTGGACTTGATGTTCCTCAGAGGACCTGGCCTGGTGCCGAGTCATGATAATGGCGTGAAAGATTACGACATCAGTGCTAGTGATGTGCTTAGCCTTTGCTTGGTCAATCAGCAGCTGATGGTGTTCATTATAGAACATGTTTAAGGTGCAGACACATCCCACAGCCTCACCCACCGTCCAGAGGCAGCTACTGGAAAGTATTGGCATATTTCCCCCTGGCCTGTTTCTTCTTTTTTTTAATAGAACATTATCAGTAGGTTTTTTAAAAATATTTTTAATTGATTTTTTAGAAAGAGAAACATCTATTGGTTGTTTCCTGCATGCACCCCAACCAGGGAATGAACCCATAACCTGGGCATGTGCCCTGACCAGGAATCAAACTGGCCACCTGCCAATGTCATTAACGATTTCATGAAATGTTAAAAAAAAAAAAGTCTATGTTTTAATGTAACATTGAATATAATTCACATAGCACACTATTCTCCCCCTTAAAGTATACCAATGCTTTTTGGTATATTCCTAGAGTTGTGTAAACATGATTATAATATATTTTCACTCTCCCCTCCACCCCCCCAAAACCCTCTACCCTTTTGCAGTCACTCCCCATTTTTCTTCAACCCAGTATCCTCCTCCTCTGTCCCAGGCAACCACTCATCCACTGTCCGACTACGGATTTGCCTGTTCTGGACATTTCATGTACATGAGATCAGACAGTCTGAGGTCTTGTGTGACTGGCATCTTTCTCAGCATAATTTTTAAGGCTAATCCACGTGGTGACACCTATCGGGACTTCTTCACCCCATTTTGTGGCTGATACCATTCCACTGTGTGTTTGGTTTTTAATGCAGAAAAACATCCTTGTGGATTACGGGCTCCGAAGAATCACGTTCCTGATCGCCCAGGAGGTGAGTGGAGGCTCGGCACACCGTTTGCGTCTCCTCCCTTCGCTAAGACCCAGAGCCTTCCCTTGACGTTTACGTGCAGATCGGGGTGGAAGAGATGGAGCGCTAGGGAGGACGGCTTTCCAAAGGATGCGCCCTACAGGCAGATGGGGCCCTCCTTCAGCACAAGCACACGCGTGTGGACACGGTCCTGCTGGATGTAATGGTCTCCTGTGTGGATTTCTCTTTTGCAGAAAGAATTTCCCAAGTTTTTCACCTTCAGAGCCAGAGATGAGGTATGCCCAAACGCAGCGGTATGTTCTCTCTCCCTGGCATCTCTGATTTTCAGAAAGACTGTCCCAGTCCTTAAGATATCCCCAGGTTCTGCCATAACTGTTTTGGCTCAGTGGATAGAGCATCGGCCTGAGGACTGAAGGGTCCTAGGTTCGATTCCGGTCAAGGGCATGTACCTTGGTTGCGGGCACGTCCCCAGTAGGAGGCATGCAGGAGGCGGCTGATCGATGTTTCTCTCCCACCGATGTTTCTCTCTATCCCTCTGCCTTCCTTTCTGTAACAAATCAAAATATATTAAAAAAAAAAAAGATACCCAGGTTCTAAAACATGGCAACTTTCATGCAGACTCCCCCTTCCTCTGGGATATTTCCAAGGAGAGCCCCGAATTTCCATGTGGAGCTCAGACCTCGCGTCTCCCGCCCTTCAGTCTTCACTGCAGGTCCCTGTCATGTGGACAGTTTTGGACTTGCTGGTGGACTCAGAAAGGCGGTCCTCCCAACCCAGTTTTTTTCTTCTTTTTTTTAATCCTTGATTTTTAGAGCGAGTGGAAGAGAGAGGGAAAGACAGAGAGAAACATCGATGTGATAGAAACACATCGATTGGTTGCCTCCTGCACTAGCCCAGACCAAGGGGCCCAGGCCAGGGTGGAGCCTGCCCCTGAGGCACATGCCCTTGACTGGAATCAAACCCAGGACTCCTCGAAACACAGGCCGACGTGAACCACTGAGTCATGCTGGCCAGGCGCTGGTCTCCAGCACTCTCGGATGCCTGGGGGTTTGCTCACAATTATGACATAACGACCATACATTTCAAGGGCTAAACCTGCAGACACCAGGACAGGATGGACTGTAGGACAGGGTGTGGACCAAGCAGGGTCACGGTCCAGTGTCCAACTCGGTGTGTGTCTCTGTGTCTCTCTGTCTGTCCGTCCCCTCTCCGTCGGCCTATCTCTGTGTCTGTCCATCCCCTCTCCGTCGGCCTGCAGTTTGCAGAAGACCGCATTTACCGCCACCTGGAGCCCGCCCTGGCCTTCCAGCTGGAGCTCAGCCGGATGCGCAATTTTGACGTGACGGCCGTGCCCTGCGCCAACCACAAGATGCACCTTTACCTGGGCGCTGCCAAGGTGAAGGAGGGCGTGGAGGTGACCGACTACAGGTTCTTCATCCGCGCCATCATCCGGCACTCGGACCTCATTACCAAGGTAACGAACGGGTCTCGGGTGTTTCTTCCTTCCTCTGAGCCTGTCCCTCGGGCGCTGGCCCTCCCTCTGCTGTCCTGCTCGTGCCGGGCCCTGGGCTGCACGGGGGATGGCAGGGTGCCCTGGGCACACACAGCCTGCTTCCTGGGACACCCCCGCCCGGGCGGCGGCAGATGAACATTTAGAAAAGTTACCCATGATTATGTTGTGAAAATTTCAAAAACTGAAAACTGCTTTTAAAAATCAAGGAAAAGGGCCCAGCATTCTTCCCCTCAGGTCAGGATTGGTGGCCGTCTCTAGACAGACGTCCCTACCTGGTGCCGGGGGAGTCCTTTCCGGGCAGCTCAGGCGGACAGGCCGTCCGAAGAGGGTTGTTTTTTCCCGGTCAGTGGCTCATGACCTCATCCCATGTTAACTAAGAGGACCCACTCCACGCGGTGCCTTGATGGACATACTCGTGTGTGTGACTTTTATCACCGGTCCCCATTGATGGATGTTGAGCCGATCTCTGACTAGCTGCCTTGGTCAAGGAGATGTTTTCGGTGGTTATTATTGCTGAGGTGCAGGGAGGCCAGCGGGTCAGGAGACAGGTGCCATGGGAAAGTGTTACAGCGCCTAAGAGGAGGCTCACCAGGCCAAGGAGGGCCACACAGGGATGCACCAGGGCTGTTGAGAGGTGGCGGACGGGGAGGGGGGCACCTTGTTATGGGTCAGAGCCTTTGCGGTGGTTTTTGCAGGAAGGAGTGGGTGAGGCAGGTAAGCAGGCCTGGGACTGGCTGGTTTGGGGAGCCTCAGTGGGCTGTGAGCACGGGGCTGTCTGAGGTGTGGGCACCTGAGCAGTGTGATCAGGGCAGGGGGGCGTGTCCAGAATGGGAGAACCCTGCTAAGGTGGTCGGGGCGAGGGCTTTGGGGGCGCTGGCTGCCTGGGAAGGCGTGCTCCTGGGGGAGCTTTTTCCTAGCGAGGACTCGGCGGACTCTGAAAGGGACAGTCCCTTCCGGACCAGCCAGGCCCCGGCTGTCCGAGCGTCCGGACGCAGACGGGGAGCGCACAGCCTTGTCTGCCTTGGCCTCTGGAGGGAGCTCTGCTGTGCTCGCCGGGCTCCTCTTGGGAGAAGAGGGCTTCCCCTGAGCCCTGCCTCAGCGGCGCCCCCTCCTCGCAGGAGGCCTCCTTCGAGTACCTACAGAACGAGGGCGAGCGGCTGCTCCTGGAGGCCATGGACGAGCTGGAGGTGGCCTTCAACAACACCAGCGTGCGCACCGACTGCAACCACATCTTCCTCAACTTCGTGCCCACCGTCATCATGGACCCCTACAAGGTCTCTCTGCGGGGCCCTCGCCCGCTCCGGGCTCAGTTCCCGGGACCAGTTGCTGTCTGTGCCATGCGGCCCTGGGCACCGCCTCCTGGCGCTCGAGACTGAGTTACAGGATGCGCATGTGCGTGCCGGGGCCGCCCTCCTGCAGGTGGAAGCAAACCCTGTAATTCTAGATCCCCCAGCCCAGGCCTGTCCCTGTCCCACGTCACCCTCCATGAGTATGCCTCACTTTGAGGACCGCACGGATGCCCAAAACATTTGCACAACAAAAGGGTGCCCTGTCAAAAGGGGACCCCGCTGACTCTTTACTCATGAGCTAACAGGGTTTAGGGTGGTGATCATGAGATGAAAGAAGTTCTGGCACCTCATTCTGGCATCTATGCTGGTGCCCCTGCCCCACCCGTCCCCCCACTTCCCATCAGAGAAGATGTGTGAGCTTGAGATGCATGATGGGATGCAGGTAGTGTCCCGAAGGAGCATGAGCTGTTGGTCAACAGCCTCCGTGTCATCTAAATGGGGGATAAAAATGCCCGGCACTGCCCTAGCCAGGGTAGCACAGTGGATAGAGCATTGACCTGTGGACCAAAGGGTCCTGGGTTCGATTTGGGCCAGGGCATGTACCCCAGTTGCAGGGTTCTCCCCAGCCTGGTCGGGGTTGGTGCAGGAGGCAACCAATCGATGTGTGTCTCTTATGTTGATATGTCTAATAATCAGTGGGAGATATCCTTAGGTGAGGATTAAAAAAATCCTCGTGAAACGAAAGGAGAAAATGAGCCCTCAGAGCTTGGCCCGGTGCCGCTGGTCGCTAGCAGCCGGCAGGTGTGGCCACACCCTGTGCCCGGCCTCTGCATGCGGTGCACCCTCCCCGCATTGCGGTCGGTGCCACAGCTGCTGGGCATGAGGGTGGCGGGCTCTGACACGGGACCTGCTGTGACCCGGCAGATCGAGGAGGCCGTGCGCTCCATGGTCATGCGCTACGGCAGCCGGCTGTGGAAGCTGCGCGTGCTCCAGGCCGAGGTCAAGATCAACATCCGCGAGACGGCCGCCGGCAGCGCCATCCCCATCCGCCTGTTCATCACCAACGAGTCGGGCTACTACCTGGACATCAGCCTCTACAAGGAGGTCACCGACCCCAGATCCGGAAACGTAAGGCGGGGCGGGTCCCGCGGTCAGGGCAGGGGCAGGCTGTGGCCTCGAGTGGGACGTGGAGGGAAACACACCCAGTGGTGGCCTTGCCTGGCCATGGTGGATGCGGCAGCCCCTCCGAGCTTTGATGGTAACCGGGGGAGCCTCCAAATCCCCGAAGTTCATTCCCCTGGAAGGACAGGGGCTCCGTGGTTAATCCATTCTGGGACCCTAGTCGGATTGGATGTGGGGTGTCCTGGGTGATTACACTGCAGCCTCCCACGTCGGTTCACTTAGGGACGTGGGTATTTTCCACATCGTGTTTTAGAATAGAGTTATTTTGAAATGAAGATAGTTGATATCCTAAAAATGGGATATTTCCAAAAATAATACAGAGAAGTAAGTAGCACGGAAAGTTCCCATGTGCTTTCACCCAATTTCCCAATGGTAACACCGAACGTAACCGCAGAACCTCGTCAAACTAGGAAACTGACCAAGCTCAGTGCTGTCAACCCAAATTTGGACCTCCTTCGGGTTTCATCCATTTTGAGCCCTCTTGTTTGCCTGTGTGTGTGTTCGTATGTGTGCATGTGTGTGCACGTGGTACTATAATAGTTACATCCTAGGGGCTGTGTCCACATCTGCCACTGTCCCTCCTGGTGCTGGCTGCCCACAGAGATGGAAGAGAGATTAGCAAGGCCAGGCCCTCGCTTTGTCTGGTGACAGGGTGTGCTCCCCGTGCTGGGATTTCACGGAGGACGCGTCTCCCTCACGCTCTGTTTCCCTGCTTTCTGGTCCAGATCATGTTCCACTCCTTTGGCAAGAAACAAGGCGCGCAGCACGGGATGCTGATCAACACGCCCTACGTCACCAAGGACCTGCTTCAGGCCAAGCGGTTCCAGGCCCAGTCCCTGGGCACCACCTACGTGTACGACTTCCCGGAAATGTTCAGGCAGGCAAGTCTCGTGTCCGAGACGCAGCACAGGCCTAGGTCTCCTTAGGGAGAAAGATAAATTAGGTGTGACCCTTGAGCAATGTGGAGGTTAGGGGTGCCAACCCCCTGTGCCGTCGAAAGTCTTCATGTAGCTTTTGATTCCCCCAAAACTTAGCTGCTGATCTACTGCTGACCAGAAGCCTTCCTGGATAACATATTTTATATGTTACATGTATTACATGCTGTATTCTTACAGTAAAGTAAGCCAGATGGGAAGAGCAAATGCATTTGTAGTATTTATTGAAAAAGATCTGAAGAAGTAAGTTGCAGAAGGATATGTGCAGTGCGATACCACTTATTTAAAGTTTAAGTCATGCAAAAGACGACTACATGTTTAAATGTATGCATGTATGATGAAGTAAAACCATGCAAGCATGCAGAGGGCTGGTAGACACTAAGTTCAGGGTAATGCTTCCCTGAGGGTAGGTGTGGGGAGGAGGGTCAGGGACGGGGTGAGGAGGGTACAATAAGGGCTTTTTAAATTTCTTATTTAAAAAGAAAATCATGCCCTAACCAGTTTGGCTCAGTGGATAGAGCATTGGCCTGCAGACTGAAGGGTCCCAGGTTCGATTCCGGTCCAGGGCATGTATCTTGGTTGTGGGCACATCCCCAGTAGGAAGTGTGCAGGAGGCAGTTAATCAGTGTTTCTCTTTCATTGGTGTTTCTAGCTCTCTATCCATCTGCCTTTCTCTCTATAAGAAATCAATAAAATATATTTAGTAAAAGAAATCGTAAGCAACTATGGAAAATTATGATTTGATAAAACCATGAGGTTTATTGTTCTGCATGTTAAAAGTGGCTCATGATTGCCTGGCCAGTGTGGTTCAGTGGTTGAGCATCAACCTCTGAACTAGGTCACAGTTTGATTCCCAATCAGGGCACATGCCCGGGTTGTGGGCTCAATCCCCAGTAAGGGGCGTGCAGGAGGCAGCCGATCAATGATTCAAATCATCGATGTTTCTCTCTCTCCCTCTCCCTTCCTCTCTGAAATTAATAAAAAAATATTTTAAATAGGAAAAGAAAAAGTAGCTCAGGATTTAAAAAGAGAAAGAAGTAGTGAACGTGCCTCCCTACCGGTGACTCAGGGTTTTCTCTTTCCTCCCCTCTCCCCAGGCTCTCTTTAAACTGTGGGGCTCCCCAGACAAGTACCCCAAAGACATGCTGACGTACACGGAGCTGGTGCTGGACCCGCAGGGCCAGCTGGTGGAGATGAACCGACTTCCCGGCGGAAACGAGGTCAGGTCTCAGCGGAGCCCAGCGCCTGGCCGGGACCGCCCTGCCCGGAAGCGTCCCCCCGGAGACGCAACCCCGCTCCCCTCGTGCGTTTGTGTCGTCACCAGGTGGGCATGGTGGCCTTCAGAATGAACCTGAAGACCCGGGAGTACCCGGAGGGGCGGGACCTCATCCTCATCAGCAACGACATCACCTTCCGCATCGGCTCCTTCGGCGTGGGCGAGGACCTGCTGTACCTGCGCGCCTCCGAGCTGGCCCGGGCCGAGGGCATCCCCCAGGTCTACCTGGCCGCCAACAGCGGGGCCCGCATCGGCCTGGCCGAGGAGATCAAGCACATGTTCCAGGTGGCCTGGGTGGACCCAGAGGACCCGCACAAGGTGCGTCAGGAGCGGGTGGCGGCGCCATTCTGCCTGCCTGGCACTGGGCCTCTGGGTGAAACAAGTTTGCCGACCACTTGCCTAAGAGAGCAATAGTGAGAGGTTAACTGGGGAACAGAATCAGACCGGGGAGACGTTCGGCCATGTGGTGAGGATGGGTGGCAAGCACTTAGCACAACGCAGATCTTGAGTTTATAGCTCTTATTAGCATGGCATTAACGTCAGACATGTTAACATGTTATTAACATCCATTCTACAATGTTGATATGATTCTAAAAACAGTGGCTGCCAAAGGCAGGGTAATGGATTTATAGTTTCACTGGAGTGTGTGTGTGTGTGTGTATGTATACAATATATATATAATACATATATATATATATATATTTTTTTTTTTTTTAAGGGATTTAAGTACCTGTACCTGACCCCCCAAGAGTACACCCGGATCAGCTCCCTGAACTCCGTCCACTGCAAACACGTCGAGGAGGAAGGAGAATCCAGGTGAGGGACTCGGCAGGTGGCTCCCTCCTTCGCCTGGGGACGCTTCAGCTATTCCTGGGGAACCTGCCTCTCTGCCTCCAGCTGGGGTGGCCTTTCCCAGAGGGTGGGAGTGTGTGTACAATGGGGCTCCCCCCCTCATTTTTTATTAATGTATTACATGTGTACATATCTTCCCATTGTCCCCCCCACACACACTCCCATACATGCCCTCACCCTCCAGTGTCTTGCATTTATTGGTTATACTTATATGCATGCATACAAGTCCTTCAGTTGATCTCATTTACTCCACCTCTCCCTAACCTTCTACAGTGGGACCCTTGAGCTTTGGCACCGATGACTTAAATACCTGGGGTGTTCTCTAAGGTGAACCCCTCCTTGTCATCCCCAGATAAGCCGTGCCTCTCCCAAAGATAGCACGTTACACAGGGGGACCAGATCCATTTCCCCTGAAGTCCCAAGAGCCGCCGGCTCACATTATAGGGTCAATGAGCCAGCGGTGCCGCAGTGATTGGGCAAGCTGGGAGGGTGTGGGCAGGGCAGGGTCGGCTCCCCTCAAATATCACAGCTACAGCTGTCTCTTCCCCAGAAAGTGGTGGATGTGGTTGCTATTTTAGTGAGATTGACTAAGTCAGATTCCCCAGGCTGAGTTTTCTGGAATGTTAGTTGGTGATATGTGGGAAGGAGGAGAAATTTCCATAATCAAATAGGTCTGGGTGAGGTCTAACAAGCATCTTTTCTAAGGACCTCCCCAAAACCTTTTTAAAAAAAATGTATTTTATTGATATTTTACAGAGAGGAAGGGAGAGGGATAGAGAGTTAGAAACATTGATGAGAGAGAGAGACATCGATCAGCTGCCTCCCACCCACTCCCCACTGGGGATGTGCCCGCAACCCAAGTACACGCCCCTGATCGGAATCCAACCTGGGACCCTTCAGCCTGTAGGCCGACACTCTGTCCACTGAGCCAAACCGGCTTCGGCAAAATACATTTTATTGATTTTTTACAGAGAGGAAGGGAGAGGGATAGAGAGGTAGAAACATCGATCAGCTGCCTCCTGCACGTCCCCTACTGGGGATGTGCCGGCAACCAAGATACATGCCCTTGACTGGAATTGAACCTGGGACCTTTCAGTCCGCAGGCCGACGCTCTATCCACTGAGCCAAACCGGTTTCGGCTCCCCAAAACCTTTAACGTGCTCAATGCCTTGTGAATCTCGACCAGGTTAGGAAGTACAGTGTCTCTCACACTTAGGTGGCCAGTCTTGATTGATTGATTGATTATGAGTTAAGTGGCTTCCTCATCTCTCTGTAGACCAAATGGTATTCCAATTGCTTCAGGAAGAGGCCCGGTGGGGATGACATTTCATTAAGACAGCCTCCGCACGGTCTTCTAGAAACGTTAGGGCCCATCACCAAGGTCCTAGACCTCTACTTCCATTTCGCCTCTGGCTGCTCTGTCCCCTGCGTGCCCTCCTGCCCCAGGCCCTGGGGAAAGGGGTCAGCCTTGGATTTCCCTGGACCACATCATGTGTTTTACCTCCTGCCCGGTTCTTCAAGGTACGTCATCACGGACATCATTGGGAAGGACGACGGCCTGGGCGTGGAGAACCTCAGGGGCTCGGGCATGATCGCCGGGGAGTGCTCCCTGGCTTATGACGAGATCGTCACCATCAGCTTGGTGAGTCCTCTGGCTCTTACTGTCTTTTATGTCTAACCTTTTATTTTAGAGAGTTTAAATATATATCCTATTGGTTTTTTTACAGAGAGGGAGAGGGATAGAGAGTTAGAAAGAAACATCGATGAGAGAGAAACATTGATTAGCTGCCTCCTGTATATCCCCCGCTAGGGATGTGCCCTTGACCAGAATCGAACCCGGGACTCCTCAGTCTGCAGGCTGATGCTCTATCCACTGAGCCAAACCGGTCAGGCTATTTTAGAAAGTTTAAGACAGTCACAAAAGGAAAGAGTTGATAACGAGGGGGCTGTCCACTGAACCACACTGGCCAAGGTACTCTGGCTCACTTATTGTAACAATACAGCTCCTAGTACATATTAACACAATGGTAGTTTGATCGTAGTTGTTTTGGGGGGGTTGGAAGTTATTTTATTGAGGCAGGGTTTAGCATTCCTAACTCCTGTGTTGTTCAAAGGTCATCTGTGTGTGTGTGTGCGTGTGTGTGTGTGTGTGTGTGTGTGTACACTCATTTATTTAGACATAGTTTCGGACTCCCCAGAAGTTACAGGTTAGTACAGAGAGGTCCCGTGCACCGCTCCCCTAGCTCCCCCGCCACGGAATCTTTCACGCGAGATAGCACCTGGTTAGAGCCGGGACATTGACCTTGGCACGGCCCTCCCCCTCGGCACAGCCCTTGCTCCGATGTCCCACCTCACACGTCCTTTCGGTCATGGGAGCGGCTGCGAGAGCTCATGAATGACCCAGCTCAGAAGGGCTCCCCGCCTGCCTTGTCGGGGAGAACCAGCACATTCCGTGCCCGTGGCCTGTCGAAAGCACCCCTCTGGGTTGACTGGGTTACCCCTGGGTCGTAGAGGCCAAGGTCACACAAGCCTCAAGGTCAGGCTTCGCCTCTGCTGTTGGGCCCCGACTCCGGTTGCCATCTGTGCCCCTCGGGTTGCTGCTGGGCGGGGCGGCCTGGGGAGCTCAGAGGCGGCCTCTCTCCACAGGTGACCTGCCGCGCCCTGGGCATCGGGGCCTACCTGGTGCGGCTGGGCCAGCGGGTGATCCAGGTGGAAAACTCGCACATCATCCTGACGGGAGCCAGCGCCCTCAACAAGGTGACCGCCAGGGGCTGGGGTCCTTTTCCGTCCCCGCGTCCCCGGTGGTGTCTTCTCCGTGTGAAACCGGTGTCATTCCCACCGATGTACGAGATCTTTTCCCACTTTGCCAATATCGGGGGCTCTTATGAATCCCCCCAACTCCCCGCATCCCTATGCCCCTGCCAAAAAAAAAAAAAAAGGATTTGGCTCTATATTCCTGACATTTACATCTTAAAAAATTAGTCCATTTAAAAAGTTATGCAAGTTTGTAAGGCAGCACTGTACCTTGCAGAAAATTGGGGAAAGACCCCCACATGGAATTGTGCTCCTGCTGTAATTCTGGGGTGTCTCCCTCTCACCCCCTCCCTTCCGGTGCTGAAGCTCAGGGAAGGTGCAGAGCCTTCTGCTTTGCTTGCTCTGTGGCAGCATCGCCTCCTTGCTGTCGAGCTTCCGCGATAGAAGGTTGCTAAGATCCCGCCGAGGGGCTCCAAGCAGCATCAGCACCCCCTGGGGACTGGTCAGAGATACATATTCCCAGGCCCGGTCCCAGGCCCTCCGAGTCAGAAACACGAGGGAGGAAATCTTTGTCTTTTTATTTATTCTTTATTTTTACTGATGTCAGAGAGGAAGGGAGAGGGAGAGAGAGAAACATCGACGCTGAGAGAGAATCATGGATGGGCTGCCTCCTGCACGCCCCCCGCTGGGGATCCAGTCTGCAGCTGGGGCCTGCGCCCTGATCAGGCACGGAGCTGCGACCTCCCGGTTCATAGGTCGATGCTCAGCCCCTGAGCCATGCCAGTCCGGCAGGGTTTGCTTTTGAGGTGACCACAGTCATAAGAAACCATGATCAAGGTCATCAAAGGACATGGGTGCATGTTGGAATTACCTACAAGTTACAAACACCAAAGGCTCTGATAGAATCAGACCAGGTTTCAGCCCTGGCAGCCGCGGGATTAAAAGCTGCTCCCGGTGATCCCCACGTGCAGCCAGGGCTGAGGGCCACTGACGGGGAGGGTCCCCGGGCCGGGCCGGACCTTGCTGACCCTGCCCTGTTTAAGCAGGTCCTGGGCAGGGAGGTCTACACATCCAACAACCAGCTGGGCGGCGTGCAGATCATGCATAACAATGGCGTCTCCCACATCACCGTGCCCGACGACTTCGAGGGCGTCTACACCATCCTGGAGTGGCTGTCCTACATGCCAAAGGTGCGGCACCCCGTGCGGCTTAGAGCCCCGAGGCGCTGTCAGGGCGTTCAGTGGCTGTGTGGTGTGGGAGCACGGGGAGCAGGGAGGCCTGCAGGAGGGGCGGGTGGATGTTCCTCTATCCCTCTCTCCTCCCCTCCCTCCCTCTCTGGCCCCCAACCCTGTACTCGTGGTTCTTGGCCTTAAAAAGAAGAATAAAGGGCCAGTGTGGCTATTGGTGGATCCTTTAGAAGGGGGATGGGCTGGATTTGATGCCTGGCTTCCCCCTCCGTAGCAGTCTGACCTGGGGACAACTGAGCCTCAGTTTCCTCATCTGTGAAATGGGCACAACAATAGCCCCTTCTGCTGGGCAGCCAGCCATGGTCACCGTCAGAGGAGGGAGACGCCAGGGGCGGGGCGCAGGTGTGGCTGACACACCGGGGGGACAGAGTGGGAGACCCGGCTTTCTCTTCCAGGATAACCACAGCCCGGTCCCCATCATCGCCCCCACCGACCCCATTGACAGGGAGATAGAGTTTTTCCCATCGAGAGCCCCCTACGACCCCCGGTGGATGCTTGCAGGAAGGCCTCACCCAAGTAAGTCCCCAGGCCGTTTGCCTGAGACCCGGGTCTCGGTCTCCTTCCTGGGCCTGAGATGCAGGAGCCGTGGTTTGGGGGGTGCGCCTGAGGTCCCCGCGGAGAGCGCGGAGGAATTGAGGTTTTACTCTGTCTTTCCTGAGTGGCTGACGAAGGAGGAGGGAACCGGCCTCCGGTTTCTGGAGCTGAGGATGGAGATGGGGTGCAGGGCGATGAGGTCATAGAACCCCCCTGCGCCCCCAACCCCCCCGTGGTTGTACAGGTGCAGAGTCCTGGCTGACACATCAGGATTTCCAAAACTGCTCCTCTCTCTGCTTTCCCTCCCTTCTTCCCTCCTCCTTTCTCTCTCTCTATTTGGTTAAACCTTTACAACGGAGCCATCTGTGAGTTTACCTGAGACGGGCAGCTTCATCTCTTCTACATACATGCACACATACATGCAGACACTCATGTGCACACATGTTAACACATGCACTTGCACACACACTTTCTCTCCCTCTCTGAAAGCGGCAGGTCTGTCGCCTGGGGGTGTACGATTACACTCTGAGCACCCGGAACAGGGCGGGAAAGCCGAGCTCCCCAGAGTCGGATTTCACCGGCTGCACCTTCAGCCTTTGGCCGCTCGTCCCTGCGCTTTGCGAGGTGCGGGGGGCCTGTCGGGAGGCGCCGAGCCCCGTGCGTGCTCCCCCTCCTCCGTTCCTGTTCGCCCTTCTCACCTGTGTGCACGGAGGGGGCTGGCTTTACCTTGGTTTAAAAATGTCCAGCTTCTTGCTGATGGTGTTCTCCATCCGGCCAGGCCGGTCCTCGGGCTGACCTGGAAGTGGGGCTGCCTTGTTCCCACACCTGCAACCTGAGGACCCCCCACCCCCCCCACCCCGCTGCCTGGTGGTCCTTATCCAGCCTGCAGCCTTGCACACCTGCACACCGAGGCGCGGTTCACATCATCACCTCCCTCCTGGAGCGCAGCCAGCATTGCACCTCTCTCTCTCTCTCTCTCTCTCTCTCTCGGAAACTGAACACATTACTCTCTGTTAAATGTTATTAAGCTGTAGCCAGCAGGTTGGGGGTCACGGATGAGGTTTTGGGGGCAGATGGTTCCTTTCTGAGACGCGCCCCCTGAAGGCGCCCGTCGCTGCTTGCCTCTGGGGAGGAAGAGCCGAGCTGTATGAGGGCCTCTCTGTGTTCGGCATCCATGGGGATTGATGGTCGGGCAGCCTATACGAACTCAATTCCTAACTCGGTATAAGTTTCGCAGGCCTGTTCAGTTTATTTATTTTTAAAATTTGTATTATTTATTTGTTTATTTCTTTGCAAGGGGTTGGGATCTCTTTGGGCTGAGGGGTCAAGGTCAGGCTGCCCTTGGAGAAACCATAGGACCTTTCGGGGGGTCCTCACCCGCCCGGCCCCTCAGCCCGGGCTCCTGCCTTCTGCCCGCAGCTCTGAAGGGGTCCTGGCAGAGTGGCTTCTTCGACCACGGCAGCTTCAAGGAGATCCTGGCGCCCTGGGCCCAGACCGTGGTGACGGGGCGAGCAAGGTAACCACCCTGAGGACGGGCAGGTGACACACCTGGCCTCCCCCGGCCTGGGGACTGCCAGGTGCTGAGACAGGTGGCCCCTGCCGGCTGGGAGGCGCTTACTGCTTGGGACCGCCGCTTTGCCACCCAGTAAACCACCTGCAGGGACCACAGCGCTGGCCCTGCGGGCCTCCGTCCCTCCCAGCCGCCGCTGCCCACTCCCAGGACACCCGCGGCGTGACAGCTGGGGCTGGATGGGCCCACGGCCCCCTGCACTGCCTGGGGGTGCGCCCTGCACCGGGCTCACCTGTGCTTCGCCTCGCAGGCTGGGGGGCATCCCTGTGGGAGTGATCGCCGTGGAGACGCGGACGGTGGAGATGGTGGTGCCCGCAGACCCCGCCAACCTGGACTCCGAGGCCAAGGTGAGGGCCGGGGGCTCAGCCGCAGGTGTGGGTCCCGGTGGTTGCGAACCTGCCCCTCCAGCTCAGAGGCGAGAGGAGGCGGCCTGGGACTCGGTGCCCCTTCCCCAGCCCCCTCTCTGAGGGTGGCAGGCTTCCTACACCAGCTCCTTCTCCCTCAGAGGAGGCAGCGGGTCCCGGGAACCCTCCCGCCTCACCCATCCCCGGGGGTGTTCCTAGGTTGGGCTCTGGGAGGAGCTCAGAAGCCAGGGGCTGGGGCCGAGGATCCGCCTCCGGCTCAGGCCCCTCTGAGGCTGTAAACGGGCAGCAGCACCTCTCTGAGCTGCAGTGGGGGAGGGGTGCCCCCCTGCGAGCCTGGCTCTGGTGCCGGTGCCCACCCTGGGCAGGTTTCCCGCCCGTCCCGAGTCCCGAGGCCACCCCAGGTTCAAGGGCTCAGGGGAGTCTCAGCGGTGGCTCTGTGCCGCAGATCACCCAGCAGGCGGGCCAGGTGTGGTTCCCGGACTCCGCCTACAAGACGGCCCAGGTCATCAAGGACTTCAACCAGGAGAAGCTGCCCCTGATGATCTTCGCCAACTGGAGGGGCTTCTCCGGGGGCATGAAAGGTGAGGAGCCTCCCGGGGCCTGAACCCGCAGGGCCAGCACCCGGGACCCCCTCCTCGGGGTGGCGACACCATGTCTTCTGTGGATGGTCCCATCGCCACAACCCTGAGAATGGGAGAGTTCTGGAAACGCCCGTCACAGAGGGGAACTGAGGGCTCCTGGCGGGACTCCCCTGAGGTCACGCTGTGAGTGCCGGGGCGGGAGGGGCGGGCAGTCCGTGCTCCCGCTCAGCGGTAAGACGGGGAGACGGAGTGTCTGCCCCGCCGCCTCCGCTGTGGCCGGCAGTGAGCCCGGGCAGTTGGCAGGTGCAGTGGCGTCAGCCGGTGCTGAGGAAAGACTGGCCTGGGGGTGGGCAGACCTGGTGTGAGTTGTGCTAGCTGGGGGCCTCTCTGAGCTCAGGGTGACCTCTCCTCGGTGAAGGGGGACACCGATAGGGCCAACCTCGGGGGACCGAGCTCAGGATGCGCTGGGCCTGTCTCTGGCCCACATGGTTCCGGTTGGTTTTGTTACTGGGTTAATGTTACCGTGGAGGGTGATTGGCACTTGGAGGGACATACCTGGGTGTCCCTGGGGAAGTAGCTGGGACAGGGTGGGACGGGTGGTGGCAGGGTCAGAGTTAGAAGAGACTTAGAGCTCGATGGCCCTCGATCTTCCCTTTACAATGGGGACACAGAGTCCAGGTCCCACGGAGACATGGCTCCATTATAGAACAGATCGGGGAGCCTGGCCGGCGTGGCTCCGAGGCTGAGTGTCGACTATGAACCAGGAGGTCACGGTTCGATTCCCGGTCAGGGCACATGGCTGGGGTGCAGGTTGGATCCCCATTGTGGGGCGTGTAGGAGGCAGCTGATCAGTGATTCTCTCTCATCATTGATGTTTCTCTCTCTCCCTCTCCCTCCCTCTCTGAAATGAAAAAAAATATATTTAAAAACCCCACAGAGGGTAGAGCCCCTGTGCCGGGCCGGTCCTGACTCTCAGCCCCGGCTCCCTTCCCGGAGCCCCGCAGCCTCCCCGCCGAACCCGCTCTCCCAGAGCCCAGGACCACGCCCTCTGCCTGCGCCTGAGCTCCGGGCCAGCGCCTCACGGCGGTCTCTGCCTTTCAGACATGTACGACCAGGTGCTGAAGTTCGGGGCCTACATCGTGGACGGCCTCCGGCAGTACCGCCAGCCCATCCTCATCTACATCCCGCCCTACGCCGAGCTGCGCGGCGGCTCCTGGGTGGTGCTGGACGCCACCATCAACCCGCTGTGCATCGAGATGTACGCGGACCGGGAGAGCAGGTGGGTGCGCCCCTCGGCCCGGCCCAGCCGTGTTCTCACTGCCGGTCCGAAGGCCCCTTCACCTTTGAGTCTAACCTGAAACGTCCTGGTCCTCTCTCCTCAACCCCAAGTCTGCTGGCTGGGGGGGCCCCCCTCGCCCGCCTCATCCCTACCTCCTTTTTCCTCAGGGGGGGTGTTCTGGAGCCGGAGGGAACCGTGGAGATTAAGTTCCGAAAGAAAGACCTGATAAAGGCCATGAAGAGGATCGACCCGACTTACAAGAAGCTCGTGGAGCAGTTAGGTGCGAGGTCCCCCCTGCTCACCCCTCTGTGGTCGGCGTTGGGAGGGGGGCCACTCCGCTGTGGGAGACGTCCCCAAACAGCTACAACTTGGGAGATATTTTAAATGTCCACACGTAGCCAGTCGGCCCCATCTCGCCACTGTGGGGGTGCTTCTGGATTTGGGGTGCAGTCCTGCGCCGAGGCCTGACTTGCAAACTGATTTGCACCTGGCCCGCAGGAAAGTCTGACCTCTCGGACCCGGAGCGCAAGGACCTGGAGGGCCGGCTGAAGGCCCGGGAGGAGCTGCTGCTGCCCATCTACCACCAGGTGGCGGTGCAGTTCGCTGACCTCCACGACACGCCGGGCCGGATGCTGGAGAAGGGCGTCATTTCCGTAAGCGCGGGGAGAGGTCTGGGCTCAGACCCTGCAGGCGGGCATCACTGGGCAGTTTCAGAACATGCAGAGCCCAGACCAGACCAGTGACATCAGGATTTCAGGGGTGGGAGTCCGACATCAGTATTTTATTCCCCCAAATCCCCAAGAGGTTTCAGCAGGCAGTGAGGTTTGGGACCGCCAGGCTATGTGTGGCTGTAACTGCTGAGCCAGACCTGGGGAGCAGGGCTTCTGTCCCGTGTTCACCCCGTTCTGGCCATCATAACCCCCGCCCCAGGGCCCCCCTATCCTCCCAGGAGGACGCCCCCTATTCAGTCACCTGCTGCCCCTTGCCTCTGGGAAGCGCGTCTAGTGTCCTGGCAAAGCGCCTTCATCTCCCTGGGCCTTGGCTTCCTGGCCTGTGCAATGGGCACGATCCCAGGGCTCAGCCCCGGGCCGCCAGCGGGGACTCAGGCCGGGTCGCCAGCGGGGACTGAGGCCGGGCTTGTCGCAGGACATCCTGGAGTGGAGGACCTCGCGCACCTTCCTGTACTGGCGCCTGCGCCGCCTGCTGCTGGAGGACCAGGTGAAGCGGGAGATCCTGCAGGTCAGCAGCGAGCTCAGCCACGTGCACATCCAGTCCATGCTGCGCCGCTGGTTCGTGGAGACGGAGGGCGCCGTCAAGGTGGGCCAGGGCGGCAGCGGCGGGTGGGTGGGCGAACGGGCGAGGGGTGGGCTGGCACAGCCGCCGCGGGCCCCTCTCTGAGGCGCCTCTGCTCCCCCAGGCCTACCTGTGGGACAACAACCAGATGGTGGTGCAGTGGCTGGAGCAGCACTGGCAGGTGGGCGACGGCCTGCGCTCCACCATCGGCGAGAACATCAAGTACCTGAAGCGGGACTCGGTCCTCAAGACCATCCGGGGGTGAGTGGCCGCTCGCCCCCCCCTGGCTGATCCGAGAGTGCAGGGCTGGGACCTGCCTCTGCTGCCTGTCCCCGAGCGGCCCCTGGAAGCCGCCACTGCAGGCCCCGAGGTCCCCAGCACAGCCCTGGGCCCAGCCCCCCAGCAAAGAGGCCTGGGGGTGCGGTGCCAGGGGGTGCTCGGGTTTCAGGTCAGGACCGTGTTGGAATAGAAAGAGTGGCTTGTCCAGGGTCACGGCCAGAGAACCCGCAGGCCTGGGGCTGCTGGCTCCCATTCGGTACCCGCCTTTCTGGATGATTTGCTCCCCGCATCCTCATGGGGATCCCCTGGGAGGAAGGAAGTAGATCACGTGGGACCCCTTTTGGGGCATGAAGCTGGAGTTCAGGTCTCAGGAACACAACTAGTGACCTGCAGGGTCCCCTGTTGCTCCTCGAGGCAGCCTAACCCCCGGGCCACATTCTCTCCTGCCCCTACCCCCCCCCCCCCCCCCCCCCCCCCCCCCCCCCCCCCCCCCCCCCCCCCCCTACGGGACCATCACTCCCCATGGCGACCACAGCAGAAGAGGTTGGGAGCTCGGGGTTCTTGCCCACCCAGGAAGGCGTCACGGCCCTGCACAGCGATTCCCAGGGCCATGCTGGTGACACCCCGCCCCTCCACCCCCCTTCTCTCCCGTCCCCCGCAGCCTGGTCCAGGAAAACCCCGAGGTGGCTGTGGACTGCATGATGTACATGAGCGAGCACATCAGCCCGGCCCAGCGGGCCCAGCTCGCTCACCTCCTGTCCACCATGGACAGCCCGGCCTCCACCTGAGCGCTGCCCACGGGC
>PVJN01014528.1:0-46396 GCA_004026805.1 Lasiurus borealis | reverse complement strand
GAACACATCTAAAAACACCGAGACAACCATTACACAGGCAATCAGTTACAGAACTTGGACTCCCATTTCCCAGTCCACACCTCTTCAGGTATGCCTGTGGGAATACAATATATTCTTACTTTTACCTATTATTTTAAGTTCATATAAGTATACTTATTCATCCTCTGATCAGCTCTCGTTACAGCTACTATTCATAGTAATAGTAAACGCTCTCCAAATACTAGACACTGTGCTAAATGCTTACATACATTATGTCAAATTCTCACAAGCAGTGTTAGATACCTAAGTATCACAAGTAGGCTGCATTATCCAGATAGACTGAACAGGGGAACACATCAAAAGTGGACTGTCCAGGGCCACACAGTGAAGTGACAGGCAGATCTAGGACCAAACCCAGGTCTGCCTGGTTCTGAAGCCCATGCTCTTTCCACAAAACCACACAGTATTGCCTAAGAATCTTAGATTAGGTGTGGGAGGAACCCTATATAACAGCTGCCTTTTATTAAAAATCCACAAAGTGCCATGTGCTCTCAATACCTTACCTCATTTCTTACCATAATCGAATAATGCTGGTTCAGGATAATGAAATATGAACAAATATGAGAATTGTCCAAGACTGTAGGTTGGTAAATGCCTAATATGAGATTTAAACTGAGGTATATTTAATTTCAAGTTGGTGTTCTTTTAACCAAGACCTCAAAAAAAAATCGCAGTGGCCCCTTAGTACTCAACAATTCAACAGCATGCCATTTTTAGAGGAAACTGCAATGGGCTGAGTACGGCCACAAGAAACTTACGGTGCCACTAAACTCACAGGATTTCAAAACTGGAAAAGATTAGAGAGCTTAATGCAGTCCTCAAGCCCCATCATTTTGCAGATGAGAAAACGGAAGGTCAGAGAGACTGCAAATCATCCTTGAAAAAAGGATTTGAAGCAACAGGGAGAACACTGAAAGAACATTCCAGGTGAAGGGTATATATACTGAAGAAAAGGAAGCACCGAGGTCAAATGAACATGTGTGTGCTTGAAGCAGAACAATAGATAACCTGTACTCTGTAAGAAAGAAAAAATAAATGACACCTCCATTAAGTTTAGTGCCCAAAGGAAATAGCTTCTTTTAAGTTAAGAAAAAAAAAAGTTTAAAAATAAAAGGCTTTTTTAGTCATCTTCCCGTTTTTATCTAATGTGTATCCCTACTATCACACTTATTTAACTTTATCTAATATCTGACATGAATCTCTATGCTGTGGCCAAATTCTCTTCTGATTTTGTTTGTTGCCATTACCGTGTCTGTACTAGAGTATGTGAACATGGATTTATGGATTTATATAGTGTCTTCTCACCCAAAACTTACTTTGCTTTTATTTTTTTTCCACTCTTTGTTTAGAACACTCAATGCCTAATAGCAAGATTAAACAAATCTCTACATAAAACTCAGAGTTTACAGTAATTGTTATTTTACTCCAAAGGGTACCAACTAAACTACAAAAGGTCAAAGAACACAGCCTCCGGCATCTTATTTTAAAATGTGGTTATGCCTTGCTCTAACCAGTTTGGCTCAGTGGATAGAATGTCGGCCTGCAGACTGAAGGATCCCAGGTTCGATTCCGGTCAAGGGCATGTACCTTGGTTGCAGACACATCCCCAGGAGGAGGTGTGCAAGAAGCAACTGATCAATGTTTCTCTCCCATCTATGTTTCTAACTCTCTAACCCTCTTCCTTCCTCTCTATAACAAATCAGTAAAATACATATTTAAAATGTGGTTATGCCATTAATTAATATGCTATAAAGAAATGCTGGTCACAGACCAAAAATTGAGTTCAACAGTCTGAGTTTCTGTAAAGAAGACTTTAATAAATTCTTCTCAAGGTAACAGTTTCAGAGTAAAAAGTTTTCAAACACTTTAAAGTACTCAGTAAGTTTTATTTCCTCATAACAAATGCTAAAAGTAATTAACACACATAGTTCACTTATGCTGGGTGTGTAAAAACTATCATAAAACTCTCTGATGTCAAAATGCTTCATCTACTAGAGTCAGGCAGACTTCCAAAAATGTGAGGCTCCAAGTTCAGGTGCAGGGGAGAAGTTAGTGCTGGGATACTGACACCCTGGAGAAAAACCAAATTTTCAGCTTATGTATCAAGCACATGGCTGGGGGCATTTAAAAACTGTCTACAATGCCTGGGCTGAAACTGTCTATGTTACTTCCAGCGATCTGACAAACTGCAATCCTATCTCCAGCCCCATCAGGCTGGCAGGCACCAGCCCTGAAGCCACTGGGCCTCCCCCAGAACGAAGGCGTGACAGGCCACAGAAGAGGTGCCTTGGAAAGACGAGATGCCGAGTGAAACTGAAGGAGAGAGAAGCCAGGAGTCATCGGAGGCCGAAAAAGTCTATGATGGATGGGTGTGTGGGTGTATATGTGTTGGGGAAACGGGTGGTGGTCTGAGATACAAAGTACCAAATGACAGAACAAATAAAAAGTTCCTTAAAATGCGATTCCATTCCCAAAAGAGGTAATGTGGGGAGTGCAAAAGCAAGGTTGGGTCCTGAACCCGGGAGAAATAAGATAAGCCCCATTTCACAGATGGGTACAGTGAGGCGGGGTTTTCAAATGAAGTCCCACAACGAGTGAGCAATACAGTCAACACTACACTGTAAGCCTCTGGAGGATCTAAGTCAACCTGGCTCTCCCCACCCACCCACCCAGCCAGCAGTGCCCAGCAGTTAGCACACGACGGTGAATGAATGTCCCAAGTCTTCAAACTTCACAAGCTTCTTTGCAGAAAACTCAGCTTCGGACCGGACCACACTGGGGGCCCAGGACGAGGGGAACTAGGCTGAGCGGGTCGCGGGAAGGTCGGTGGAGTGGGGTCCAAGTCCAAGTCCTGGCCCTCCGCCCGCCCACTGTCACTCACCCGGATGCCCTTCACCACGGTGATGTTCTCGTTCTCGTCCGCCTCGAAGGTGACCCGGCGGGTGCTGGAGGCCCCGCCCATGGCTTCTTCTGTCCCTGCAGAGCCCGAGCACGGACCCCCGAGCACTTCAGGCTCCACGCGCTCCCACGCGCGTGGACGTAGCCGGACGCTTGCCTCGCACGGCGGGAGCAAGGCCACGACCCCGAGAGAAGCAAGGAGAAGGCGCCGGTCCTCAGCGCCCACCTCCTCCGGTCACGCTCCACAGTGAGATGCCTCCGGTTGGTGGGAGATACAAACGGCCCGCCTCTACTCGGTAGGGACACCTGGATTGGTTATTCCAGACCCGGATGCTATGGCAACAGGTGGTGTTTGACAGGGTTTCCGGAGCCCCTAGGTATCGTGGGAATTGTAGTCTCAATCTGTGGCCACGGGTGCTGGGACAACGCTCCATAATCTGGAGAGTGCGAGGGGAGTGTGGCATTCTGGGAGTTGTGGTCTTCACTGCTGCAAAGGCTTCTAACGGGGCAACAACTTCCTGGGAAGTTCATTCTTCTACTAGTAACTACTGTCAACATAAGAAACATCCAAACCTGTAGAAATTTTTATGGCTTTATTTGAGCCAAACTGACGGCAGTCGCTGGGAAGCAAAATCTCAACAGACTGAGGAAATGCTCAGGAGAATGACATCTTTGCAGTTTATTGTATGTATTCTAATCAAAGAAGGGGGTGTAAGGAGGGTACATGAAATTCATTAGTGATAGACTAGGGAGGTGGGAGAAAGCAAAGAGAGCAAATCTCTGGGTCTATATAATGAGTCAAATAAAGAAATAAATACTTCTTTTCATTAGTGAATACAGGAGTGTTAACATTCACAGCACATAGACATGGTATCAGGGAACAAGATAACAATGAGGGATTCTGTGATCTCCTGCTCTGATGGGAGACTGAGCCCTTAGAGGTCTCAAAAAGAGGGGGATTACACTAACATTTCAAAGGTATGTTATTCTAGATGCAAAAAGACAATAGACAGACTCCATTAAGGTAAAGATTTATCTTTGTCAAGGAAGATGCTGGCCTACGACATGACTATCCATCGTGACTTGATTTTAGTCAAAAAGATTTACTTTCAGACCATCTTATGTGCTTACTTGAAGTCCCTGAGTTTGTGAAGTCCACTATGCAGGCCTCCCCTGAGCATATCAGGTTTACTAGGTGGCCCATACAACTATCTTCAGTACCTTTCAACATTAAAAATCAGTCAGCCACAACACAGAATGGCATCCTCTTTCTTCTCCCAAAGATACCACTCAAAAAGCAGTAACATTTTCGATCTCCAATTATCCGCTGATTTATTACTCCTGGAGCCTGTAGAACAGAGACTGTTGTTTTGTTTTGTTTTTTGCATCTCTGTATTCTTAATCAGTGGCAGGGTATTGAATTCATTATTACACATCATCATTTTGTTATTTTCAACATACATTTATGCAAATTGTATTATGCTCCTTTGCAGTTTTGAGACTACATGCTATTTGTAGGAGTTCTCAAGTTGTACAATATGTTTTTTTATAAATCTTTATTGTTCAGATTATTACAATTGTTCCTTTTTTCCCCATAACACCCCTCCACCCAGCTCCCACCCATCCACCCTCAGCCCTTACTCTCCCCCACATTGTCCTCACCCATAGGTGTATGATTTTTGTCCAGTCTCTCCCTGCACTCCCCTCAATCCTTTCCCCTGAAAATTGTGAGCCCACTCCCTTTCTATGCCCCTGATTCTGTTATATTCACCAGTTTATCCTGTTCATCAGATTTTTAATTCACTTGATTTTTAGATTCACTTGATAGATATATATTTGTTGTTTATAATTTTTAACTTTACTTTTTCATCTTCTTCCTCTTCTTAAAGAATACCTTTCAGCATTTCATATAATACTGGTTTGGTGTTGATGAACTCCTTTAGCTTTTTCTTATCTGTGAAGCCTTTATGTGCCCTTTAATTCTGAATGACAGCTTTGCTGGCTGGAGTATTCTTGGTTGTAGGTTTTGCTATTTATCACTTTGAATATTTCTTGCCACTCCCATCTGGCCTGCATAGTTTCTGTTGAGAAATTAGCTGACAATCATATGGGTGCTCCCTTGTAGGTAATGAACTGTTTTTCTCTTGCTGCTTTTAATATTCTCTCTTTGTCTTTTGCTCTTGGCATTTTAATTATGATGTGTCTTGGTGGGGTCCTCTTTGGATTCCTTTTGTTTGGGGTTCTGTGCACTTTGTGGACTTGTAAGTCTATTTCTTTCACCAGGTAGGGGAAGTTTTCAGTCATTATTTCTTCAAATAGGTTTTCGGTATCTTGCTCTCTCTCTTCTTCTGGCACCCCCACAATTCTGATGTTGGTACGCTTGAAGTTGTCCCAGAGGCTCCTTACACTATTTTCACATTTTTGGATTCTGTTTTCTTTTTGCTTTTCCAGTTGAATATTTTCTGCTTCTTTGTATTTCAAATCTTTGACTTGATTTTTGCCTTCCTCTAGTCTGCTGTTAGGTCTCTGTATAATATTTTTTATTTCAATCAGTGTATGTTTAATTTCTAGTTGATCCTTTTTCATCTCTAATTGGCCCTTTTTCATCTCCTCTTGGGTCTCACTAAATTTATCCATCTTTCCTAGGAAATTCTTGAAAAACCTTATAACCGTGGTTTTGAACTCTATATCCAGTTGTTTGTTTTCCTCCATTTCTTTTGTTTGTGATCTGTTCCTTTGTCTCCACATTTTCACTGCTTCCCTGAGTTGATAGAGTAGCTTTGTATAGTAGGTGTCCTATGTGGCCCAGTAGCTCTGCCTCCCCAGTTACCTGATGTGGATTCTCTTGGTGCACCCCTTTGTGGACTGTGTGTACAGCCTTGTTATAGTTCATTCTTGATTATTGTTGGTATCTCTTGTGGGGGGGGGGTGGATTGACCTCCAACCCAATTGGTTGTGAGAATCAGCTGTGTCAACTCCGGGAGAACTTCTGTGCTGGACTCCGCCTTAAGACTTGCAAGACTGAAAAAGCCTCTGTGCTTGGCTTGAATGGGGTAAAGTCTCAGGGAGGGGCAGACAGCCTTGGATTCCTGTCAGCCCCTGGTCTCAGTGTCCCTTGGTAATCCCTGCAGCCCTCTCTATTCACAGGCGTGCGTGTCTCCAGACCTCTGCCTTTCACGGCTTCCCTGAGTTTCCGTGTGCTCCAGGGACCCGTGTGAGTCTGGGTCCCCAAGGTCTCACCCAAAACGGGTTCAGTGCAGTCTGACCTGGATTTTAGTGCATTTAAGAACCTCTGTCTTCCTCCAGCTAGAGAAAGCCTGGGGCACAATCAGCAGTCAGCCCTCTGTGTGTGCACTTTCTTTTTTTTTTTTTTAATATATTTTATTGATTTTTTACAGAGAGGAAGGGAGAGGGGTAGAAAATCAGAAACATCGATCAGCCACCTCCTGCACGCCCTCCACGGGGTATGTGCTCGCAACCAAGTAGATGTCCTTGACCGGAATCGAACCCGGGACCCTTCAGTATGCAGGCTGATGCTCTATCCACTGAGCTAAACCAGTTTCAGCTGTGTGCACACTTTCACACGCACCTCCAGACCTCTGCCTTTCGCAGCTCCCCTGTTTCCCTGCCCTCCTCCCTTTTCACAACAGTCCAGACTCCTCTGTATGAGTCTCAACCAGAACTGGGGTTCAGTGCAGTAGGATAGGGGGTTCAGTGCAGTCGGGAAGCCAGCCAGGCACTCCGCCCCTGTCCTCTCCACAGGCGCATCTCCATACCTCGGCTTTTTGCAGCTCCTCTGAGTCAATGTGAGCCCCTCTCTTTCCTTCTAGTTGTAGAATTTCCACTCAGCCAGCTTTCCTGTGGTTCTGGATGATTCCCGTTCTGTCTTTTAGTTGTAGTTTTGAAATTGTTGTGTGAGGCAGCAGTTTAAGTGTTCACCTATGCTGCCATCTTGGTTTCTCCCCTGTACAATATGTTTTAACTTTTGTTCTACAGGGAAGCAAAAATCTGAGAAATGGTGTTTGTTTCTTTGAGACCTCCCCTCCACAAACAAAACCCTTTCCACTTACTACCCCAATAGTACAGCACTTCTTGGAGGTTCTACATAAAACAGGTATTCAAGAAATTCTTACCAAAATAATCAATTACAAAGGAAAGAGTTCCTTGGGGGAATACAGAGACAAAGGAACCACTATATATTTTAAATATATTTATCCCTTATAACATTAAATTTGTTCATTCAATCAAATACATATGATGAAGACTAATGAATTATAGTGTGGTGCCTTCACTTTTTATGACGCAGAAACATGTAAATGCTCTTATCAAGTAATCTAAAAGTACTTAGATATACAATACAGTATTTTTAACTATAGTGGATCTTGAAAGTCCTCATCACAAGAAAAAAAATGAAACTATGTAAGGGACAGATGTTAGCTAGATTTATTGTAGTGATCATTTCACAATATATATAAGTATGGACTCATGATGTTGTATACCTGAAACTAATATGTTATATGTCAATTGTACATCAATTAACAATAAAATAAATAAAAATGCTTTAGGCCTTGGTGTGGCTCAGTTGGTTGAGCATATTCTTGGACACTCACAGGTTGCCATTTAGATTCCTGGTCAGGACATATGTCTGATTTTTGGGCTTGATCCCCAATCCAGATGTGTGTAGAGATGGGGATAGGGAAGCTGACTGATGTTTCTCTTTCTCTCTCTCTCTCTGTCTACCTCTCCCTTCGTCTCTCTCTCTCAAAAAAAAAAATCAATAAATACATATTTTTAAAAATTACTTTAGAATTCATAATCTATTACAACCAACAAGCAAGAAAGAAACCTCTGACTTAAAAAGATATATATTCTTATAAAAATATATATAACAATATATATGCCTAATATAACAATATTATTTTATCAATTTCAAAGTCAGGCCGAGCCTACAGCCCCTCCTAAAGAAAATATCTTGCAATACCCAGAACCTATACTCTCTATTACCACAGCTTATTAATGAGCCTCTAACCCAGCGGTTCTCAACCTGTGGGTAGCAACCCCTTTGGGGGTCGCACAACCCTTTCACAGGGGTCGCCTAAGACCATCAGAAAATGCAGATATTTACATCATGATGCCTAACAGTAGCAAAATTTCATGGTTGGGGGTCACCACCACATGAGGAACTGTATGCAAGGGTCGTGGCCTTAGGAAGGTTGAGAACCACTGCTCTAACACAAAGAGAGCATTTATTTGCCAAAGAGCTATGAGCTAGAATGCAAACTTTGCCCAGACAAAAATAATAGCTAACACTTGAGCCAATCTGAGTCTCTAGTTTTTTTCCCTTTTCTATATCTGTACTTAAACTTGAAAATTCAGAACATACAAAAAAATAGTAAACATGGAAGCTATGATGCTCACTCAGAAACATGAGGAATTGTAGAAAATAAAGATAGATGGAAGGATAAACTATAAGAAGAATAAAAGACTTCCATTAAAAGAGAAATAAAATTATCTCTATTTACAGATGGTATGTCATTAAAAATAAAAAAAATCCCAAGAAATCCAATAAAAACTATTAAAGCTAATAAAAAACAAGTTTATCAAGGTGCAGGATACAAGATCAACATACAAGAATTAGTTGAATTTCTATATTTTGCAATTAACATGCCAAAATTAAACTAAAAAATTTATTTATGGTAGCATAAAAGCAATTTAAATGTCCATTGGCTGATGACTATATACACAAAATGTAGTATGTCCAGACAATGGAATATTACTCAGCAATGAAAAAGAACAAAGTACTGACATATGCTAGAATATGGATGAACCTCAGGATATTAGGCAAAACAAACAAGAAGCTAGCTACAAAAGTCCACATATTGTATGAGTTCATGTAAATGAAATATTCAAAATAGGCCAATCTATTGAAAATGATAGTAGTTTAGGCTTGTCAACGGCAGGAAGAGGGTGAGATGAGGAGTTACTCTAGTTGGCACAAGATTTCTTGCCAGAAGCTAATTCCAGCAGGTCATAAATGCAAGAAGTTCATCAAAAGGATGGTGGACCTTGAGCCTTCAACAAGGGCTGGGAAATCACATGTTATTGACTGTTGGAAATGGCTGACGGCATTTCCCCAAATCTGAAAAGGATGCATACATGATTGCTTGCTGTCAGACAGCTGAAGGCATTTCAATCTACATGTTATTGCCTCCTACAGGCCAAACACCTGAACAGCTGTAGGCAGTTCCTTCAATCTGACTATGGATTCTGTATATTAAACCTTGGCCTTTGACAAATTGTGCTAATAAAGAGCAAGGGGTCCTGAGACAAGGAGAACTTGGTTTCTTTAGCCAAGTCTTCTCTGGCTCCCTAAAATGCATCCCAAAATTATGTTTCATCTCTAGACTCTTTAATTATTTACAGCAGCTCCTTCTCCAGATTCCTGAACCCCTTCTAGATGCTGAGAAACACACAAAGGCAGTTTTGTGGGTTTTTTTTTTTTTTTTGGTGGGGAGATAAAAAATGGTCTATAATTAGATTATGGTGATAATTGCATAACTGTAAATATGCTAACACTCATTGAATTGCACACTTTAAATGAATGAACTTTTTGACATGCAAATTACATACCAATAAAGCTATTAAGGAATGCATAGTTATCCAACATGATAGAAATTAATTTATCATTTAATCAAGTCCAAAATAGGGTGCTTTTTTTTGAGGGAAAAGAAAGAGAAGAAAATGTAAGAAGTCTGAGGTGCTGAAAAATAAGCCAGTGGAAAAGGAGACTAGAATAAAAGACATTCACGAATTAGCATAGTCCTACAAGTCAAGGAGCACTGGAGTGAAGACACATAGCTCCAGAAGCTTCTGGAATTGCCTAGAATTGAGAAAAGCCTTCCAACTATACTTTTCATCAAGGCCAGTTCTGTCAAGACACCTCATCTTCCTGAGGTTCAACTGTACCATATTTCCTAGGTTCTGGGACACAAGTGACCTCACTAAAGAATCTTCCTAATCACATACAGCCTACCTAAATGTCTACAGCAATGATACAACATATTTTCTTCAATCTCCAGTCAAGAAACCAGCACTCTAAATAAAAGGAATGAATATCAGCAGTTTACTTTGATGCAGAGCAGAGAGGTGAGCAGTAATTTGATTCTTCATAAATCTTAGTTTGGCTATTGAGCAATATTACCTTCAAACTCCTTCATCCTAAGTAATTTCATGCTTTCCCACCATGTTAGCCATTGGAATTAACAGTGCAAACAAGAAAACAAATGCTTTTGCTGTTAAAAAGCCAATCATCTCCAATTTCCCCTCGTCCCTGAAAGAACTCCATCTAGACTTCTAAATCACTCTAACAAGCAATTCCAGAAGTCTCAAAGTAGGAAGAAGGTTTTCACTACATACTCTGGTTTTTCAATCCCAACTGTGTTTTTTTTTTAATTTTTATTTATTGATGAGAGAGAGAGAGAGAGGGAGGGAGGGAGAGAGAGAGAGAGAGAGAGAGAGAGAGAGAGAGAGAGAGAGACATAAATTTTTGTTGTTCCACCTATTTATGCATTCATTGGTTTATTCTTGTATATGCCCTGACCAGGGATTGAACCTGCAATTTTGAGGTATTAGGACGATGCTCTAGCCAACTGAGGTACCTGGCCAGGATCTCAATCCCAACTTTAAACAAAAGTTTGCCAAATGCAAAATCCTAATGAGCCCCTTCTGCCTTTTTCTTCATACATCACTTGACTGTTCCTGATATACTAGCTGGAAATGTAGGAAAAGATGTGTGAGAAGGAGGAGTAACAACAGAAAGAACATGACCTGCATGTTGAGGAACCAGGGAAGAGAGCTCTGGGTCTGGTCCCCAGCTAGAAGAGCTAATCAATGTGTTGCTTACCCTCACCCAGCTCTTTTCAGCAGCATTTAAACTGCACAATAGAGCACTCTGACCTGTGCTGAAATAGAATATAGATATAATGATCATGCTACATGAGCTAAAAATTGAAGCACATGCTCTGACTATTACTTATGTACTTATAGAGACAATTGCATCAGTCCTTGAAATCAGGATCATCCTAGAAAATCTAGGACATACGTATAGTTGCCATAGTTATAGCAAACCAATTAAAATCACTGACAAGTGCTCCTTATGTAGTGCACACAATCAATATAAAGACTTTCTGCAAATATGGACTAAGACATTCGACAAGCTGTAACAGGACATCAGCCTTAAAGCTTTCCCACCAATTAGGAAGCATACAAAAAAAATGAGGCCCTGAAACTGTAGTGGTGTGTGTGTATGTGTGTGTGTGTGTACATGTGCAAATGTGCTTATTGGACATATTTTGAATACAAGAATTTTGGGCAAGATACTCTAAGATATTAAAATCCCCAGAGGTCATGAAACAAGTCAACAATGAATATATCATTCATAAATACCATATAACAACGGCACACAAATTGTTTCCCTTTAGCATCTCATCAGTGTTCAAGCAAAACTGTTCATTGCACTGCCTATGCATCTAGTAAAATCATGAGTCAGAGGTTCCATGTTGCAGGAACCTCTCCATCTATCTTTGACTTCTGCTTAGTAGTACCCTTTGCTACTAATTTCTTGCTCACAATATATTTTATATTCTGTGCCACACAGTGTCATAGGATGGGCTCTGGGGACCATTCTGCTTCACAGACATCACTTAACACCATGCAGCTAAAATAAATTTTACACATGAATTATAACTTGGCAATGCCCCAAGATTTCTTAGTCTCTGCTAGTAAAATTATTTAAAGTCTCAACAAATTTATAGCAGATTTCTAAAAGGCCATCCTTTGCCATTTCCTGGACATACTTCTGTTACGGTTTTTTTCTTTTTGATGTTTTTTTCCTTGACACCTCATTTCTTTTCTCCTTATTCTACACTCATCAGAATATGGTGGCTGAAATACTGAGTGCTGGTATCAGGGCAAGGAAGGAGGGATGCCAGTGACTGGGAAAGGTCTCTTAAGAAAGGGCGAGGCCAACCCAGCCTAGTTCCTTCCAGAAGCACTACAAGGGTCCCAGAACCTTTGATTTCCTTCCTGTTGGATTTGTGAGAAGGAGGAGGAATCATCTCTGACAACCAGCACCCAATCATTCATTTCTCATCGCTGATCCTTAAACAGGCACATCCTATTTGTCATCTTTCCTGAATGGCTCCTCTGGCCTTGATGAATTTTCAAACCATTTTTACTTGAGAGCACAAGACATTTTCCTAACCCTTTCACGATATCCACCTGTCATGGATCTTGAAAGATTTCTGAAATGCAGGCTGTTAGCCTCTCTACTTCCAAATAACAAATGTTCGAAATGCATCAAGGTTACATGAGCACTTGTACTGTGAGGTTGGACAAGCATAGGAATGCCTATTTACTTATGCTAATAGTGTGGAAAAGTATACATTCTACACAACTGGTTCTCACCCTAGGAGTTTGCCCTGTTTGGGTCCACTGTTGGCCCAGCTCAGAAAGGCAGCCAAGGAGGACACTTTGTGGGCATCCCAACTCCAGTGGTACTGTTTTACTCACGTGTTCCAAAGCACAGGGGATCACAATCCTCAGCCTGGAACAGGAGTCTAGACAATGCAGTGCTTTCGTTAGGGAGCTCAGGACTTTCAAGTGGAAATGACTGTGACAATCCTCTAATTTCCCTCTTTTTTTCACAGATGAAGCTGACACAGAGAGGCTGAGTGAGTTTCCCAAGACGACACAGCTTCATTTCATCAGAGCCCAGGGAAATTCCAGATCTCCGGTGATTCTATCTTGTACTCTGCCACCACATCATGCTCATCTCTCACAAGAAACTTCCCTCATGAGCCCTACATACCCGAACTCTGATGCCCAATATAACTATTGCAGTGATTGCCAGAACCGTGGCAAAATGATTATTAGGCAAAGTTGCAAAGGGAGCTCTAACTGGTTTGGCTCAGTGGATAGAGCGTCAGCCTGCAGACTGAAGGGTCCCAGTTGGATTCCGGTCAAGGACATGTATCTTGGTTGTGGGCACATCCTTAGTAGGGGGTGTGCAAGAGGCAGCTGATTGATGTTTCTCACTAATTGATGCTTCTCTCTCTCTCTCTCTCTCTCTCTCTCTCTCTCTCTCTCTCTCTCTCTTCCTCTCTGTAAAAAAAATCAATAAAATATATGTTTTTAAAAAAGATGCAAAGGGAAGCTGGTCAATGTGGCTCAGTGGCTGAGCTTGACCTATGAGCCAGGAGGTCACAATTGGATTCCCGATCAGGGCACATGCCCCGGTTTCTGACTTGATTCTCAGCATAGGGCATGCAGGAAGCAGCCAATCAATTATTCTCATCATTGATGTTTCTATCTCCCTCACCCTTTTCCTTCCTCTCTGAAATAAATAAATTTTAAAAAGAAAACCAAAGAATATGTTGAATCTATTCTAATCATTCATCTCAGAAACTGAGAAAATCAAAAGATGGAAAAAGAGGAACAGCGTGCAGATATGTCCACCGCAGCCCCTCATTGAGGAATTCAAAGCAGCAACGTGCCGAAACAAACTCTCCCTGCCTTGTAGGAGCTGTCCTCCATTCTGTCAACCAATTCTATATTCCGCAAGATCACCCGGGCAGCTTGAGATTGACCCTGGTGGGAACAGTGTTACCACAATAGAAGGCAAACACTTACAAATTAGAGCTCTTTTACTTTTTCCTCAAGCTGATTGCTAAACAGCAGGTTGGTGAATGGGAGGTAAGGGTAGTCCACACGGGTTGGTACACAGCATATAAATAAAATGTATCTGTTCTCTTTCTCTTGGCTAGTACATAGACAGTCAGGATGGGATCCCAGTCAATCTCTTCCCCTCTAATCTCTCTTCCTTTTCTGATTAACCATTGCCTCATTTAAATAAAAATAATTTTATCTATAACTCTGCTTCAGTTCATATATTTAAAGCACCTCATATAGACAGCATCTGGCGTTCAATGCGACTCAACAAGTGATGATTCCGTGTTTTTCTGGTAGGGCTCATTTTATTCTGCTTGATTTAAAATATCTCATGAATAATATTTCTAAGTCCTGGTATCGTATTTTGTTTGTTTATGTTTTAGGTATTTAAATTACTTAAATCGATTGAATTTTTAAATTCCTAATTTAGAATTATTATTTTAAACTATCTTATTTTTCTTAATCTTTCTTGAGTAACTTTTACTTACTAAAAATGACATGTGCTCATTGTATACATGTAAATAAATAGACGATTGAAAAATAAAATCACTCATAAATATTCACTATTTATAAGTAACTACTACTAATATATTAAGAATATATATACATTTTTTCCTACAAAATTAATGGGATCCTATAGTATATACTGTTCTTTAGTCTACTAAGGATTTTGCTAATATATTGTGATTCTCTTTTCCATATCATTCTTTTACAACAATATTTTTAATAATGATATAGTATTCGTTCACATAATAAATCTTTATCAAATTTCTCACTATTGGGCAATTAATTTCCTCTGTTTCATTTAATACTACTAACAATGTTTTGCTGAAGATTGAAGATTTTTGTAGATTATTTGTTGTGTATATTTGTGATTATCTTCCAAACATAAAGTTGTAGCAAATTATTGAGCAAAAGAGTATGTTTTTAAAAAAAATACTGTATGATTCCACTTATCTATAATAATAAAAGCATAATATGCTAATTAGACCAGACAGCCAATGACCTTCTGGATGTCATTCCAGACATCCTTCCAGATAAAGCTGCCACAACAGAGGGTCTGAGGCAGAGGTGGATAGAGACTATCCAGCAGGCAGGAGAGTGGTTAGGAGCCAGCAGTCCCGGATTAGAAGAGGGTACAGGCTAGGCTGAGAGACCTTCCCCAAGCTCCACCTCCATGCATGAATTGTGTGCACTGGGCCTCTAGTATGAGATAATAGAGTAGTCAAAGCCATGGAGATAGAACATGGAATAGTTGTTGCCAGGGACTGGGGATTGAGGGAATGGGGAGATATTGTTTAATGGTTATTAAGTTTGGTTTGCCAGATGGAACAGCTCTGTAGATAAATGGTGGTGTTGATTGCACACTGAGATGACAGTACTTAAGTAAGGCCACTGCATTGTACACTTAAAAAAGGGCTGTGAGCCCTGGCAGGTTTGGCTCAGTGGATAGAGCATTGGTCTGCACACTGAAGGACCCCAGGTTTGATTCTGGTTAGGGGCTCATGCCTGGGTTGTGGGCTTGATCCCCAGTGGGGGGCTTGCAGGAGGAAGTTGATCAATGATTCTCTCTCATCATTCATGTTTCTATCTCTCCCTCTTCCTTCCTCTCTGAAATCAATAAAAAAAATATATAAATAAATAAAAATAAAAAGGATTGTGATGTTAAAGTTTATGCTGTATGTACTTTACAACAATTTTTAAAAATAAGAAAAAAAGTACGTTTATTTTCAAGCTTCTCGTGTGTCTTACTAACCTCTATATGCTGAAAAAATTCACAGTTCCACCTGTAAAATGTGAAAAACCTGTAGGTTGTTTCCTGTACTCTGACTATACTGAATATCATTATTTTTCAAACTGTTATCAACTTGGTAAGTAAAAATCAATAGCGCATAGTTGTTTTTTTAATATTTGTATTGATTTCAGAGAGATAGAAACATCAGTAATGAGAATCATTGATCAGCTGCCTTCTGCATGCCCCTTACTGGAGATCGAACTTGCAAACCAGGCATGTACCCTGACCAGAAATTGAACTGTGACCTCTTGGTTCATAGGTCGAGACTCAACCATTGAGCCACACCACCCGGGCATGCATAGTTTTAACTTGAATTTATTTTAATACTTGAGAGATTGAACATTTTTGCACATACATATTATTATTTGGATTTGTTGTAATGTGAATTCATGCTCTTTGTCCATTTTTCTATTGGTATGCTCATCATTTCTAAAATATTATTTTAATTATAGTTTTTAACTTAATACTATTTATCTCTAATTATAATCTTTATAAAGTGTAAGTAATTATAATTTATAAAATCTTTAAAAAGTGTAAGTTTAATTATAATTTACTTTAACATTAATTGTGATTTCATTTTATTCTGTTATGATTTTTGACTTTAAATCATTTTATATTTCTTTTTGTTAATTTTCAAATTTGTTCTCAAATTTTTATAATTGCTGCTATCTAATTTGAGTCTTTTAAAGTTTTTCTTCCAATCATTATCTTCTTATATAATTCTTCTTCTTATCCCCTTTACTCTTATTTCTCTTGAAAATCATATTTTCTGCTTTTAATGATCATTTTAATGATTACATGACAATTCAGAGAAGATACAGAACTGTCAATAGTTTAGGTGGGGTGACACCATGTTGTTCCAGGGAGTTCTGAAGTCTTCCTTCCCCCAGCTGCCCTGAAGTTACTCTTCTGTAGAAGACATGCACTAGGTTACTCTTTTGTGGAAGAAATAACTTTTTCCTTCCCAGATTGGTTCCTCTTCCCTGAGGACCCACAGAACAATGCTCCTGACCACAGTTATTACCTGTGTATGTTTCCATAGGAATGCTATCACCCCCTACCCCTGCTTACCAACCTGCATTGCAGAGCTATAAGTCAACATCTGGGATTCCTGGCTCACACAGCAACCAGATCTGGGCAAGCTGTGCCAATCATGCCCCATGAGGAAGATGGAGAGGTAGGCAGAAGACCACACCCACGAAAGACCCCTGCACGACTGCCTCTCTCCTAATGGAGGTGAGAAGCCAGAGAGGTTGCACCTCTGGAATAGCACCCACTCTCCTTCTGTGACCCTAAAGGTGGGGATTGTGTCTCATTCAGCCCATCTGGAGTCCCTAGACTTAGATGTGTGTTCTTTAAATAATTAATAATGTGAACCAAGTAATTCTCTTTCATCAAGAACTGGCGTAATGCCATGGAGGCAGAAATCTTAGGTACTAGCCTCAACTTTATATTAGTAATGTGGGACCTAAGGTGGAGCCTTGGATACAATTGGTTACTTTCTCTAATTCTTGTGTTTTAAAATCTCTAAAAGGTAATAACACCTACCTATTTGACCCCATAAGAGTAATATAAAATAGCCTTACAAATTGTTATAAAGATTTCAGGAAAATTTTTAATTATTTATATTAAAACGTAGTTTGCCCTAGCCAGTTTGACTCAGTGGATAGAGTGTTGGCCTGCGGACTGAAGGGTCCCGTGTTTGATTCCAGCCCAGGGCATGTACCTCAGTTGCAGTCTCCCAGCCCTGGTTGGGGAGGCATGGGAGGCAATCAATCAATGTGTCTCTCTCACATCGGTGTTTCTCTCTGTTTTTCCCTCTCCCTTCCACTGTCTCTAAAAATCAATGGAAAAAATGTCTTCATGTGAGGATTTAAAAAAAAAGGTAGTTTGGAAAAGCTTAATAGAAAAACAAAAGAGTAGAGACATGGATACAAGGATAGATGCTTGGCTTTTCACTCAGAGGTCCCCCTTTTCCTTTTTCTTCATCTCCATCCATGGCCAAAGAGGGTCACCCAGTGGAGGCAGATGCCTGAGTGAGAATGGGTGCTCCGTGCTGGAAGGGCCTGGTTGACCAGCAGCAGAGGGAGAAGCGGAGTTGGAAAGAGAGGAGGAGAGCCTCACAGACAGCAGCAATGAGTTATGTCATATATATATCTCCATACATAGGTACTACAGATGTGAATGAGAATGCACTGGGGTTAGCTACAGACCATGAGGATACTAGGGACTAGAGAATAGAAGGACAAGGAGATAGGAAATTCAACAAATGTTTCTCTGGACTATGAAGTGACTCTATTTTATTTATTGTCTTTCAGTAGATGGCACTTGAATCACTCAGGGTTTTCCTGGGAAACAAAAATAGTACAGATATTTGTAGGGAGTGGCTTATCTGGGGACTGGTGAGTCTGAAATCTGCAGGACAAGTTGTCAAGTTAGAAACTCTGGGGCAGAAGCTGATGCTATAATCTTCAGACAGAAATTCTTCATCTCCAGAAAAACCTAGGTTTTATAGTTACAGCCTTTCAACTGATTGGGTGAGGCTCACCCACATGATCAAGGAGATTTAGATGTTAGCCATCTCTTCAAGATGCCTGCACAAGGATCCCTCGTTGGTGTGTGTTTGAATAGCTGGACACTATAGCTTTGCCAAGTTGACACAGAAAGCTGACCATCACACCGGCATAGATTGGATCTGCTTTATGTTATTATCCCTGGACTTTCTCTGAGACCTGACCAGAGACTGAACCACACAGGGCAATGAGATTGACTCCTGTTAACCAGTATAAAGCCTTGTACACACAAACATAAGGACCAGTGCCACTCCCAGGATTAAGCAGGTGTTGTGCAAAGCATGTTTGTTGATTAAAATTGTGGGGTGAGACCTGGCCACTGTAGCTCACTGAGTCACTTCTCTCATTAGTTAGAGGGTCACCCCATGCAGTGAAAAATCTAAGGTTCAGTTCCTGTTCTAGGGCACATATTCTGATTGAGAGTTCTGTCCCCAGTAGGGATGTGTGTGTTGTGGGGTGGGGTGGGGGGGGGGGGAGAATAACAATTGACCTATCTCTCACATCTCTCTCCTTCTTCTCCTTCTTCTTCTCTCCCTTCTCTTCTTCCCCTTCCCTCTCCTCCTCCTCTTTCTCCCCCTCCTACTTCCCCTCCTTCTTCTCTCTCTTTCCTTCTCCTCTCCTTCTCTCCCTCCACTCTCTTTGAAAATCAACGGAAAAATATTATTGGATGAGCATTAACAACAAAAATTGTGGGGTGATAGGAGAAAGAGAAAATAATTGGGCAGGAGGACTTTCAGGCCCTGTTCTTTAAAGGAGTTCTGGGAGGGCCTCCTCTCTGAGGATGGGCGAGCTGATGTGTGAACCCAGGATGAAGAGCTGGCCCAGGAAAGGGTGGTGTTGAGAGAGCAAGCACCTTGATGCTTGGTGTACCTAAATTCATACACAGCAACTTACTTCATGTCCACATCCGCAAAGTCCAAAGGTGCTATTCACTTGTACATGGAACTGTCTTCTAAGAAGGAAGAAGGGGCCAGGAGGAACACTGGTGTGCAAGCTTCTGCAAGCAATGGGGGAAAAGAGGCAGAAGGTTTCTTGCTCAGCCTCTTCACCTGAGTCAGTTCTCTCTTTAGTTCCATTCTCTAGAATCCCAAATGTAGGCTGCTCGAAGCCCTGTGCTCCCAAGGCGTGCTCCCCTCCCTCACCTGAGTCCCGAGAACCATTTCCTCAAGCCCTGCATCATCAACCGCCAATGGGCTGTGGAAGTCCTCTGACTTCTGGGAGGGGAAGGTTCCCGGGATGGAGGAGAAGTCCTCCAGACACCACTTCCCAGGTTACATGCTGTAAACTGAATCCCGAGTATGGAAAACGAAAGCCTTGCAGGCCACAAATCACTTTTAATGATCCCTGAAAGAAACCATCAGTAAACCTCAGGCAGCGATCTGGAAGTCTGCAGGTACAGCTACAAAAACACACGGTGAGGCGGGTGACATATAAAGGCTCATTTCACTTGGACAGCGTGTCTGTTTCTTTCTTTCATGGATCATTGTGTTTGCCTCTCTTTGTCTGCTGTGAAGTAGAGATGTGTCTTACCTAAACACATTAGGAATGTATAGTCAATCTCTAGCTGTGATGAACCTTATCAATCGCGTATTGGTGACATCTGCATGAGTCTGTTGCCTGTGTGCTCTGAGAGAGGGATTCAATTATAAACAAAACCCCTGAGAGAAATGCCACCTTCTCCTATCGGAATGTTAAATGGTTAATGTAGCTGTGAACAGGTTGTCAACTTGCCTCTCTTTCATTTCATTTCTTCTGCTCTACCTATTCCTGCCTTCAGAACGAGGATGAGGTGCTGATTCCCAGTTCTCACCTCTGCCACACCCCCACACCCCTGTGACCGCCCCCTCAGGCTGAAGTGGGCTCTAGGCACTTGAGCCCTCAGACCAGGAGAGAAAGTGTGCCAACTGCCACAACCCTGATTTTACATTATGACTATGGCAGACTGAATTTTCCAAAAATGGCCACAGCAATATTTCTGATGTTTCACCCCACAAGCTCTTTTCCAGAGCATTGCCACACTCTCTGAAGAAGTGGGGTCTATTTCCCCACCCCTTGAGCCTGGTTGGGACTTTGTGACAGCCTCAATGAATAGAACGCAGCCAAAAAGACACCACATGATTTCTGAGGCTAGATCGTCGAAAGCAATCTAGCCTCTGCTTGGATCTCTCTTTCTCACAGGATGCCAACCCACGGAACCCAGCCACTGTGCTGTGAGGAAGCCTAGACTGCAGAGAGAGCACACACGTTCCAGCTGATAGTCCCAGCTCAGGCCCCCGTGCTACCATCACCACCGGACATGAGAGTGAAGGAGACACGATCCCTACTTCTGCTGAGTGAAGCACAGATGAGCCAACACTGTGGAGCCCTGCCCAAATCACAGATGTGTGAGCAAAATGAATGTTGTCTTGCTTCAAACCATAAAGTTATAGACAATATTGTTGCAAGCCCATAGTAACTGGAGCCATTACTCTTCCAGATTGGGATCCAGGAGCCTGGAAATGCAACTAGACCCCTCCCTCACTGAGTCAGTCTCCTCCAGGCCAGCCCTAAGCCTTGATTCCTAAGGATGCCTCCCTGCATGGCTTGTCTAAAGAGCTGGGCTTTTGCACCCTTTCACCCTCCTCACTTCTAACAACTTATGCTGCCTACTAGCTCCATCTCCCTACTGGTCTCTGCCTGGTGCCCAGGATCTGAGCTTCACTGCTTTGTTTTGACCCATCTCTGCTCTAAACTGAAGACTTCTCTGCAGTTTAGCCCTGTCACCCCAGAATGACCATCCCTTCATAATGTACGTGATGGCAGCCTTGGAGTTGGATTACTGATTCACCTTGGCCAACCTGGCTTGCTTAGAAGCCCTGGTGACACCTGATGATGAGCCATGACCGGGCATACCACACCCCAGAATATTTCTTGCCAGGTGGCAGTATCTCAGGAATGAGTTTTGCAGATGGGTCAGCTTTCCAGGTCATGGGATACTCGCTTACTATGGGATACTCCTTCTCTCCACCCCAAATCTTCTCACATAGATCACTCTTCAATAACCACTAGAATATTACTAGAGGGTGACTTGGGATAAATATGGGTGCTGGGAACCAAACATTGTTCTCACTAAATGGATGTGAACAGGAGACCAGAAGACTGGTCAACCTTAATTGCTCTGAAAGGTCAGAGCTAATTACTCACTGTTTAGTTGAAAACATTGTTAGCTGAAGCAGCCTCTACCTGTTTGTTTCATGTTAATTTCTGTTTTGTTATTTCCTGCCTAAAGGCTAGGGGTGTGTCCCAAAGCCTTAATAAAAGGGAGAAAAGGGCCAGAGCAAGTGGCAGTCCTTTCCACTAGAGCAGCGGTTCTCAACTTGTGGGTCGAGACCTCTTTGGGGGTCCATCGACCCCATCACAGGGGTTGCCTAAGACCATCAGAAAACACAGATATTTACATTACGATTCATAACAGTAGCAAAATTACTGTTAGGAAGTAGCAAAGAAAATAATTTTATGGTTCGGGGTCACCACAACATGAGGAACTGTATTAAAGGGTCCCGGCATTAGGAAGGTTGAAAACCACTGCACTAGAGGAAGGCTCCTGCCTGGTCCCCCAATATTGCCAAATTAATATTATCTAGTCTCTCTTTTAGTTTGCGTGCAGCCTCCTTCAGAATCCGAACCCCAAACAGGGAACCCTGAACCACGCAGGACGTGGAAAGAGGTTCTCACATATGGGTAAACAAATAGCTATTACACCAGGAGTTCTGAACAAAACAAAGTTCTTGGTGGGGCAGAAATTTGAAATTATTATCTAATCATTTGATTCTAAAGTAGAATTTGGAGGACACTATCTATTTAACAAAATGAGTACAAATATATTATCCTAGCTGCTGGTAGAAAATATATTTCCAGAAGAAAAAAGCCCTTTGTTGGAAAAAATTTTATCACTTCATGTAGGCAAGTTCCATGGGCATGAGCACTGGCTGATGTCAAAGTTTCAGAGAAGGATGAAGAATGCCTTTTCTAAGACAAGGACAGATCTTTTGCTTCCAATGGAGAAGGAAGAGGAAATGGGAGAGGGATAGGTTGAGACCTAGTTGGAGAAAATATAGATAGAGAGGGAAGAAAGCTATGTCCTATCCTGTGACCCCTCCCCATGAACTTCACAGGTGTAGAAAGGTACCCCCTCCAACCTATTACACACCTGGTCTAAGCCAAGGGGCTATGGGAAGTAGTGAGGATGCTGGGATTTGGCTCCAGACTGATGAGGGGCAGATAAAGACCAGGTGTGGGTGGGGGGACAGCAGAGCTGGAGGTAGAGGTGAGTGTAAGTCTTGAGAAGAGCAGCAGGAGTCCAAAAACCAAGAGTTGGGTCTTCAGAGCAATCCTGCTGAAAGTGTGAGACTCCACCCCAACTCTGTGCTAGAGGAGGACTCCAGGAACCTGAGGGCACCTTATACTTCCCCGGACCACACAGTGAGAAAGCAGAATGGTCACTGTAAACTATTTAGGTAGTTCAAGAAATATAAAGAATGAAGTGAAAAGTCATGTTTTGGTGTACATCTTAGAGACATATATAAAAATACTCTTCTCCCCAAAAATAGGATCAAAGTAAACATGTTGGCCCTGAACAGTTTGGCTCAGTGGATAGAGCGTCAGCCTGTGGACTGAAGGGCCCAGGTTCGATTCCAGTCAAGGGCATGTACCTTGATTGCGGGCATATCCCCAGTAAGAGGTGTTCAGGAGGCAGCTGATTGATATTTCTCTCTCATCAATGTTTCTAACTTTCTATCTCTCTCCCTTCCTCTCTGTAAAAAAAAAACAATAAAATATATTTTAAAATAAATAAATATGTTTCTTTGCCACCTCTTTCCACAACTATTACATAATGTTAATGACAATACAGTATACCATCTTTTCATGTACTTGTTCTTCTTTACCAAGAATAGTCAAATATTTTTGTGGTTTATGAAGAATTCTACAAAGATTCTCCTAATTTTTTTTAAAGGATTATTCTAATAATGTAAATGCTTCTATGTGTCACATATTAAGCTTTTGGTTACTGATAACCGAGCAACCGCTCTAGAAAGTTCTTTGGAATTTGCATTTAGAGTTATTAGTTTTTGTAAACAAATTTTCCATTATTGTTTATCTCTGTCATCGTAAGTCTAAAAAAGAACTGGAAAATACTAGTGCTTTCCTAAACTCAAGGAGCCTTGTAAAAAGCACTGATACAAATAAAACACTTGATATGTACTAGTATACTATAAATGTATAAAGTAACAGAAGTCCAACAAACTTATTAACTTGGTTGTTTTTGAGGAGGAGAATGGGATAAGATAATGAACAGGAGGCTTTATTTTCCTGCACATACTTTACTATTATTTGAAAATGATATTTTATAATTTCTAAAAGTCTAAAACCAACCCCACTAGTAAGCCGGTAAACAACTTACTTTTTGACTTTGAGGAGAAGAGAGGAGAGGACAGGCCTTGCCTAGCCCTGGCCACTCCCTTTTCTCACGCCCGGCAGCTGAGGACACTTTCAGCTCAGGTGTACCCTGAGATTACTGACGAATGTCAAATCTAAGCAGCACCAGGCAGCCTCCTAAGATTTCTAAGAAAGTGCGATGTCCAAATGATATTTATTTCATTTGAACATGAAGATAAAGTTTTTCCTTTCTTAGAGAACAAAACTTTGAAACTATACCATCATCAGTAGATATGTACCCTCCATTGATTTTCCAAAAATGGGGATAATTTTCCATGGAGTTATTGATAGTTACCCATGAGGCTTCTCTGGTGGCCACGGGCTTGATTTTGGGTGACAGCTGGCCAGGGTTAGGAGTCACTGGTCACCTGGAGCAGAATGGAGTTTGAACTTGTGGATACTGTTAAACTTGTGGACAAAATATGGCTCCAGAGTATAACACTTCATAGTCACAAACTTAATTTGCTAAATAAAGGCAAGTCACTTTGTTGCTTGTTTATTTATTCCCATTAACATGTACTGAGCTCCCTCTTATGCCAGAATTTTTCCACATAAAATGAACTGAACCCACTCCATATATAGGTCAAGTCATTGGGACCAAGAGTGACAACTGTTCCATGTGCAAAAGCCAAATTCCCAACATCAGACAGAACTAATGGAATCAGAAGTTAAAAGTTGACCAGAAACTCTGTGCTAGCTGGAATTTACCTGAAGAGAATTCAGACTGCAAAAGCATGCTGAAGCTGAGATAGAAATTATAAAACCCCATGATATGCAAGAAAAATACACCTTCCTCTAAGCACGGCCAGTGTAGGGAGGGAGGAAGCTGCCCTCAGTATCTCTCCCTGTCTCAGCCAGGAGCTCAGCTTACTGGAAGTTGGTAGGGTAACCCTGGTGAGCAGGTAGCATTTTCACTGGGAACGTCCCTGGTTTTGGCACCACTCTGAGACAGAGCTATTTGCAATAGCTTTAACATGGTCACATACAAAGCCCTGTGATGCTGGCTGGCACAAAGTTTGAATACTCAAATGATACTTTAAATATACTTTCAAAGAAACCCGTGTTCAGATCTCCCCGATCCTTTCATTCCTTTTCTCCTTTGAACCTCAAAGTAGGGTTTCTTGATCAAATAGTACATTCTCTTTAAAAATACTAATCTCGCGCTAAGTATTTCTTGCCCTCGTTCTACAGAATGATCTAGGGAGAATTACATTGCCAGTGCATTGCTAATTTCTTTATCTAGTCTTACAAAGGTAGAGCTCTCAAAGTAGCCTTAAAATTTAAGTGCCTACTATGTGTCAGGTCCTGTTAGGTGCTAAAGACAGATTTCTACCTCTAATGGCTGGCTGTATGGGTGACAGTGTAAGCATTAATATACATCAGGATCAACTGGGCACATTTTAAAATATATACAGTGGTACGTAGAGATACGAGTGCCCTAACATATGAGATTTTTTGAGATATGAGCCTCGAGTGAGCGATTTTTGCTTTGAAATACGAGCAACATTTGAGATAGGAGTAATCGCGTGGATCGGCCGGCTGCACACGACCCACCAGTTTACCGCAAATCGAGCGTCTCATAGTTTCCTACGCCTCAAGGTTACAGAACGAATTAAACTCGTATGTCGAGGTACCACTGTATATTTATATTGATTTCAGAGAGGAAAGGAGAGGAAGAGAGAGATAGAAAATTCAATGAGAGAGAATTTTCATTTGGCTGCCTCCCATATGACCCCCACTGGGGATTGGCCTACAATCCAGGCATGAGCTCTGACCAGAAATTGATCCCCTCATAGGTTGACACTCAACCACTGAGCCACGCCTGCAGGGCCAACTGGATACTTCTTAAATGTGTAATTTCCTGGTCCCAACCCCAGAAACTGTGACTCACAAAATATTTGGGGTGGGATCCCAGGCTTCTACCATTTTTAAAAGGCATCCCAGGTGATTCTGATGTGGGTGATCTGAGGCCCACACTGCTATTCCAATGACTAAAATTCCCTTGGTGGCCTCCTGCCTCTTTAGGCTAGAAACTGCCATCAAGTAGCATTTGACACACCCTGTCATTCTGCTTTGCAATGTTGACTATTTCCCCAGTGCATATAATGACTCTATTAAGATCCAATCTTTCCTTTTTTCCTGGCCCCATAAGGTCCAGATTTGAGATAGAGATAGGTTTGGAGGTGCAAGATTTTAGACCAGTTGGTGTTTAAATCAGAATCTAATTTTGATGCAAGGGAAAGTGTTTCTTTGCTAAAAGCAGCTTAGGGATTCTGAGCTGAGAAATACTCATGTGAGTGGGAGAAAATAAACTGCATTGTGGAAGAAGTGAATTATGAGTTTGTTTTTCTGAAATGTCACCCTCTATTGCATTAAAGCGTAGTTTTAATGCTGAAGGAAAGAAAAGGTACAAGGCCTGCTTAGTTAAACTGTAATTGCTGAAAGTCTCCTTTCATTGTCTCCTGGGATCCGTCAGCTCAGGTGAATAACTAGGTTGGTAGAGCTCACACCGTGAAAACCGGAAAAGTCATCACACCCTGACTCAAAGGCCTCAGAGCTGCAGAACTTACTGTCTCACCACTGGGTAAAGTTTTTACTTCTAGTTTGAGTTTCCGTAATCCCACTGCTCAAAGATCTCCCTAGATTTCCTTGGCATGAAAAGAAAGCATTGATATTAACTAAGCAAAGTCCCAACTATTGCTTCCCTTCAGTCCCTGGACTTCTTAAAGATGGCAGTTAAAGGTGTATTACTCCTAGATCGAATAAAGTGAAGCAAAGGATGAAATCTCCTCTCCTCTGGTCTTTAGGGTCAGGTCACAGGCGAATGAGAAGAATTAGGAAAATGGGTGGCTGTGGCCTGCTTTGGTTTTTTACCTCCCTTTCTCCTTCTGGGAGTAGCATCCCACTTTTCCATGGAAAACCCTTTACATGCGCTGGGATTGAGTTGCCCCCCACCCTTCACCACAATCAGAGTACTCTCTGCCCCCTTCCTTCTCCCCACCCAGGCTCAGCATGGATGAGAGGCATCCTGCTACTTGTCTGCCAGAGCTACAGGCAACCTTTTCTCTCCACTGGGATTGCTAGACCAGCAGGAGAGGACTCTTGGGCTGCGGGATGTCATCATTATCATCATAACGAGTGAGCATAACTGAGAGAGAGAGAGAGAGAAGAGAGAGATGCATGGAGCCTTGTTGCATTGCATGAGCCCTGCATGCAGCCAAGTCTGATTATTAACGAGTCAATAAAACCTCCTCCCTGCCTTGTTTTCTTCTAGGTTAATTGGAGGTGGCTTTCTGCACTTGCAATTCAAAGAGGCCTGCCTATGAGAGATGATACATTTATTCTTGAGATTTACAGCATCATGCCATAGTGCTATGCTGATGACTTATGCTCTTGGTTGACAATGTACCTTTACACTAAGTTTCGTAGGATGTCACACCCTTTCCAAGGGTCAGCCAGTGGCTAGCTGATGCAGTCCTGCTCCAGCTGGGCCAACTCTGCAGAACAATCTAAGACCAAGAGCTCTCCATGGATCAGCCAAGGCTAGGCTTTAGCTGAGGCCACTTCTTTGCTCAGCTGTTTTTCTTCCTCAACCTGCTGATCTCGCCTCCTTTCAATGTTTTCCTGAGGAGCGCAGTAAGTCCCAGGTACCTGAATCCCTGTCTCAGCCTCTGCTTTTAGGGAACATAACCCTAAGACACGCAGTAGTTTCTTTAAAAATTAGTTTACATTTTAATCAAAGTAATATATTACATGGTTAAAAGAAAAAAATATATAAAAAGGTTTCAACTGGTCAATAATGGTCCCTTGCCCAACCCTTTCTCACCCCAGTCACTGAGAGTCAATCATTCTGGATTATTTTAATGCCCTTATTACCTGAATGTTTTAAATAATATACATATCCTGCTATTTACATTTCAAACATTATTTATTGACCTCCCACAATGATAGAGGAGAATTTAGCTTATTCATATTACCTCTGCTTTCATTCTCTCGTGATTTTTTATCATAATATATCAAATTTTTAGTTAAATCAATAGTCATTTTTATATTATTGTGACTATTATTATCTATACCCATATTTCATTAAATTTAAGATGTCATCAATTGTGAAACATATTATTATTTTATATACTGCTAAGAAAAATAAAGTCAATTAAGCATGACATGCCATCATTCATATGACACTTTATAACATGTGGTGAAAAGAATGTTTTGTTAACTCAGCTTCCCTACACATACTAGGTCCATAAAAGCAAACAGTTGGTCTATCTTACTCACTACTACAACTACAGAGGATGGCACATAGTAGGTATCCAATGAAGAAGTGTTGAATGAATATGCACATATTGTTCATTATTGAGCTTAGTGGTTGATCATGACCCAGTTGGATTTTTGTGTAGGCCATCTGCCCACGCATCACATCCTCACATGCACACGTGTACCAGTTCCATTTTCTCTCTAGAGGTTACCTTCAGAAGCGCTCTTTCTGCTCTAAACTCTGTGAATTTTTCCCTCGGGAATGGCTTTTAGTGGTTCCTTGTGTTTGTCCTCCTTTTTCCTTGAGTCGGTGTTTCCCCTTTTTACAGTTACTACCCTCTTTTTATGGAGCACATCCTCCGTGATCTTTCTGAAAAGGTCTTTTTCTTTCTCTTCCCAAATACAATCACATTCCAAGATACTAAGACTTAGAGCTTTTGAATATGAATCAGGGGTTGGGGGACATAATTCAGCCCATCACAGGGACACACGTGACAGAGACTCCAGCATCTGGGAGGAGCACCATGGGGGACATGTACCCTTGCCTTACTTTCTGTGGGCAAAGGGAGCTACAACTTCAGGGCCTGCACAAAAGAAAAGTGCTTCAGCCCAGAAATGGCACACAGCATGTTCATTCCCAATGTATGTGTCAGAACAAACCATATGTTGTGTCCAGTGGCCATGAGCTGTGACATGCAGGCTTCCGCAAGCCTGACAAGCATGGTAATATCTACCATGGTACCTACCAAACATGTCCCTCTAAAGGACCTCATATTCAACAGACCTGAACCTGACAGATCTCCTACTGGAGCCTGGACTGCAGATATTTTCTCTCAGAGATGGACGCCGCCATCCATCCAGCTCCTCAAGCTTGAAAACTGGTGGCCATCCTCGCCACCTCTCTCTAAATACAACTGGTCATAAAATCTTTTTTTATTCAGTTGCCTTAAAACATGCTGGTTTGGTTTTTCCTCTTCATCTAGTACTACCTTACTTTCAGCCTGCCTTGCTTCTCCCCTAGAGTATTACTAGTAAAAAAGGCTTCTGCCAAAACCGGTTTGGCTCAGTGGATAGAGCATCAGCCTGTGGACTAAAAGGTGCCAGGTTCGATTCTGGTCAAGGGCACGTACCTTGGTTGTGAGCACATCCCCAGTGGAAGGTGTGCAGGAGGCAGCTGATCGATGTTTCTAACTCTCTATCCCTCCCCTTCCTCTCTGTAAAATATCAATAAATATATATTTTTTTAAAAAAAGGCTTCTGCTCAGCCAGCATGGCTCAGTGGTGGGGCATCAACCTATGAACCAGGAGTTCACTGATTCAATTCCTGGTAGGGGCACATGCCTGGGTTGCTCGATCTCCAGAGTGGGGCGTGCAGGTGGCAGCTTAATTAATGATACTCTCTCATCATTGATGTTTCTATCTTTCTCTTCCTCTCCATTCCCTCTGAAATCAATAAATATATAAAATAAAAAAATAACAAAGGCTTCTTTTAAACAAAGTGTAAGGTGATGGTTACCAGAGCCCAGGGTGTGGAATAAAAGGGGAGATGTTGGTCAAAGGGTGCAAACCTCAAGCTATAAGATGAATGAGGTCTGGGGATCTAATGTACAGCATGGGGATAGATGATAGATAATCACACTGGATTATATACTTGAAAGTTGCTAAGAGAATAGATCTTAAATGTTCTCACCACAAAAAAATGGTTATTATGTGATGTGACAAAGGCGTTAATGAAACTATAGTGGTAATCACTGTAATATATAAAATCAACACATTGCATACCTTAAAGTTTACCCAGTATTCTGTCAATTATCTATATATATAAAAGCCAAAGCAATAGAATGATCAAATGATTGAACCTGCAGTTGATTGCTATGACATGCACTGACCACCAGGGGGCAGATGCTCAATGCAGGAGCTTCCCCCTGGAGGTCAGTGCACTCCCACAGCCAACTTCCCAAGGTCTCTGCCCTCAGACTGGATGAGGCAACCTGATTGTCCCTGATCACCAGCCAGGCTGAGGGACCCCACCCAGTGCACGAATCAGTGAACCAGGCCTCTAATATTTCAATAAAGCTCTGGGGAAAAGGAGGCTTATTTTTGTCCTTCTGGGCTTCATGCTTCAGCCCATTCCCTGCACAGCTGCCAGGTTCCCTCTAAACTCAGCAGTGAACTGCCGCTCCAGTGCTGCCAATGCTCCCTGCCTGTTGGCTACAGTTCAAGCTCTCAAGGGTTGTGGAGTCAGGACTGCTCTCGTTTGCTCCAAAGTTAGAGAATATCAACCTCTAGTCTCAACCCTCCTGGAGCCCTCCATCTTGCAGGATTGATAGGCAGCCATTCTTCCAGGAACTGACAGTCTGTGCCCCACACAGTCTGCCGGCACCTCCTCATCTGTCCCTTGCTCACTGGGTGCAGTCATGCTTACCTCCTCACCATCTCTCAACTTGCACTAACTCTCTTCCCAAGCTATTTGATAATCAACTCCCTCACTTTCTTCAAATCTTTGCTAAAAAGTCACGTTCTCAGCTCTCCTCGCCCTATTCTCTCCTCACTCCTAATCCCATCTATCCTGCTTTTACTTTATCTTCCTCATACCACTTTCCAATATACAATTATTATTTATTTTCTGTGCCCTCCCAGCTAGAATAAAAATTTCATGACAGTAGAGCATATCTGTATCCCTGATGTATCCCCTGCACATAAGAGAACATGGCACATAGTAGGTGCTAAATAAATACATGAGAGATTGAAAGAATGAATTTCTGTTATATTATCTTGCATGGGACATTATAATTATCAAGTGACATACTGCTGTTCCCACTAAAATATAGATATATTTCTATACTCCCAGTATGACGCTTGATACATACATGCTCAATATTTATTTGGTGAGTATATACAAAGAGAATAAACCCATCACTATCTATAAGGACACTGAGGCCTATGGTAGAGTCCAAGCTAGGATCCAAGTTTTCTGTGTCTGGGCTGAATCTCATAACTGTACAGACCAACTCTATTAAAAACATTTAAAAGTACCCTAGCTGGTTTGGCACAGTGGGTAGGACATTGGCCTATGGAATGAAGGGTTCTGGGTTTGATTTTGTTCAAGAGCATTTACTTTGGTTGCAGACTCAATTCTCAGCCCTGGCAGGTGGCTCATTTAGGAGGCAACCCATTGATATGTCTCTCTCACATCGATATTTCTCTCTGTGTGTCTTTCCCCCTCCTTTCCACTCTCTCTAAAAATTAATGAGAAAATATTCTCAGGCAAGGATTAACAACAATAACAATAACAACAAAACACATTTCGAAAGTGCATCTTATCTTCCAACTATGTTGTGAATTTCTTGAGACAGGGGCAAGGTACCAAGCTGCCTTGACACTCAATTGGTGTCTGCTAGAGTGCTAGGTAGACATAATACTTATCCAATATATATTTGTGGTCTGAGTGCACAATAAAAATATTATTGTTATCATTGTTTCCACTTTTAATGACAAAAGTGATAATAACCTCCCAGCAATCTCCTTTAAATAGGTTCAAGACCCTGAAATACAATTTTAGCAGTGTCTTCTATCAGCTTGCTCCCTGGAGAGATGAAATGAGTTCATAATGAGATTCCTGCAATGAGTCAAAAAGCAGAGAGAATGAGTACAGGGTTTTGCTGCAGGAGACACAGATGTTTCACTGGTGTTAGGGAGCTCATTTTTTCTCTGCTCCTGAGAGCTAGCGCTGGGCCGTGGGGAGAGGGCTAGAGGTATGAATCCCCAACGCATATTCTCTTTCCTGGACATCGCCCCTTCCAGATCTTGCTAAGATGGAGGACTGGAAGAGAACTGACTGTCTCCTCAGGATAAATGGAGTGGCCACCAGCCTCTGAAAAACAGGTGCCCTGAATCTCAGATGAACTAAAGTGATTAATTGCGAGCAACTACAACAGGTTATTTTCTCAGTTGAGACAGTGGTGCAAAGATTCTTATTTTCAAGCTTCTGGCGCTGATGGGTTTGACTTACTTGATTTTAAAGTACAGGTTAATGCCACCTGGTATTTGCAAGCTTTGGTGATGAAAGTGTGAGTAAGAGAGAATCTGACCAAACTAATAATTAAATGGGTAGGGGTAAGGTTTCACCATTTCCCTTTCAAGCCACTAACATATCGTTAGGAAAAGGAATGGAGGAAGTAGGAAAAAATAGCCTATTGGAAGGACACAGTACGATCTCGCTGTGCTATTCCACTGCTCCCCATCATGCTGCTCTCCATGACACACTGTCAGAATGCTGCCCTCGAGTCCTGCTCCTGAGCTACAATAGCCAAGGCTCTTCTTCACCAAATGCTTCCCTGAGATCAGGAAGTGAATGCTCTTAGTTCCTGAGCTCTTCTATGACTCTGCTGCATCATTTTTGACAAAGTTTAATGGCTCAAGTCCTGAGTTTCCAGGGAGACTGAGGTTTGCTTCCCCAGTGGGCAGCATCCCATCTCACTCTCAGTGCTGCCTCCTGGAGGCCGCTTCAGCACTTCACTGCATCCTCCCCTTCTCCCCTTACGGCATAACAAACAAGCACACAAACCCAACTCAAACATTTTTTGTTCTTATAGGTTTATTTCTAGTCTGCAGAGGCAAGATTTTTTTAAATAAAAGAATTGGGGGGAAAATAGTTACAGAGGCAAAGGAGCATTGAACAGACTGTCAAGCTACAGGGGGAAGGCAGGGGAACTTGAGGAGGAGGGATGGTAAGAGATCAACAGAAGGACTTGTATGCATGTATATAAGCATAACCAATAGATACAAGACACTTGGGGTGGGGTGGCAGGTGAGGGCATGTACTGAGGGGACTAGGGGAGGCTGGGAAGAGGTCAATGTGGGGGAAAAAAAGGAGACATATGTACTACTATTTGTAATACTTTTAAAAATAAAATAAAATAAATTCCAAAAGCACTGGCAAGTTGCATAGACTTTGATAGACTGTGATAAGACAGAGCAGAGGAATACATTTCATAAAGATGCCTCTAATTTTCTCTCAGCACACAGTGGCCGGCCTTCCCTCCGCTGCTGGCTCCCCAACTGTTTGGAGCTCAGCATCGCCCTGTTCCATGGAACAACTTAGTGCTTCTTTGGTTTCTCCTATTTGCAGCCTCACAAAGAAATTCTTTGGAATCCATCTTTCTTGGAAGAGAGGGAGGTTGAAAATTACCTTCTTTCCCTTTGACACGTTATGTAAAGGGGGTTAAGCTGAGCTAGGGGAAACTTAGGCACGGAATGCCATGTGGTTCAGCTCTGATTAGGGCCAGGTTTCAGTCAGGGCTTCTGGACCCAGGGATAGACACTGGCTGGGAAGCTGGATAAGTGGCAGAAGTCCCTTCACCCCCTTTTCATGGATAAAGTGGGGTTCATAACACCTTTCCTACTCTGCTGGCCAGGTGGGATTGCAGACAAGCAAGCATTAGAGAGAATAGTTAATAGACCCTGTGAAATTGCATCATCTGAGGTCCTGTGAAATTTCCTTCCAAGTTTAGAACTTCCAGTGGCTTCTGTCTGTACCAGGAGACAAGCTCCAGACATCTGGGCCTCCAGGAGGATTAGGATATGCATGTCAGTCTAGTGCAGTGCCTGTCTTTTTAACCCTTTATCCCTGTTTTCCTCATTGCTCAGAAAAGCATTGCATTGAAACTCAAAACCATCCCTTTCCTATTCCTGACATTATTTATCTCTACTGAGAGTATGTTTCCAAAGGTTTTTAAGGGAAATGCAGGGAATAAGTCACAAGGGTAAATTGGATTACATTCTAGTACAATGAGGATGACTTTCTGATTTAAAAAAAATTGTAATAATGCATGCTATATTTGTTATTATTTTTAGCAAAGATGTTTCTTAAAGGAGATTTCAACCAAGGGTTTTTCTATTAACTTGACACCGGATTTAGCCATGCAGGCATAAATAGGCAAAAGCAGAGGGGATAATGGAAAGTCCAATTAGACGTGGAAAATCTTGTTTTTCCTCCTTTTCTCACTCTGGTTTGCTCCAATTCATTGTGGTGATGGTGGGAAGGAGATGCTCTCCCATCTGGGTATTTATTGTCACTTGAGAGCTCAAAAAACAAGGGTTGGTGGAATTTTCTTTGATGCCAACTTCTTTTGCAGAGCCTTTCAAAGGAAATTGGTCTACTTCGTTTCATTTTCAGAACAGTCACCTCAAACATTTCAGCTCTTAGCATTGCCTTCACAGATCTCCTAGAGTTCACTCTGAATTCTGACTTTCTGAAATCACTTTCTAGCCGTCACTTTCGTACTTGATGGACCTGTTGATTCCACAAAATGCCAGCACACGAATCCATCTGTCATGATGGCATGGTGCCTTTGCTGCAGAATGATATGCCAATATCCCCCAGCCCTGGTGCCAGCCAAAGTGGCATTAGCAACAATGCCCGGCATGACACAATAAACTGTATGCCATTCAGCAAGAAGGTCTTCCCAGGGAAGGCACAAGCTGCCAAAGGAGGAACATGTTTCTCATTATGGCAAGTCACGCATGGCCCATTTCATTACACTGTCCCATGGGCATTATTGGCTCTGTCTGCATAGAGCTGCTGTGGTAGAGAGCAGCTCCCACACTGACAGAACACACCCTGCGAAGGGGAATTAGCAATGGTCATAGGTTGACCAACCGTCCCCATGTGACAGGAACTGAGGGGTTTCCTGAGATGATGAACTTTCAGGGAAAAATCTAGAACATCTTAAGCAAATTGGGATGAGTTGGTCAACTTACCTGTGCACGCATCATTGGTCCCACCAGGTAAATTCCTCCTGGTCCTGTGTCTCCAATTCTACTTTTGTGGTAGACATCTGTTACATGGCCCTAATGATCCCCACTCCTGGTTTTTCTGCCTTTGTTACTCACATCCTATTGAGGTGGACTGGACTTATTCCCTCACTTCTAATGAGAATAGGGTAGAAATAAAAGGATTTCAATGCTGAGATTATTTTAGAAAAAGGAATGTGGCTTCCATGTTGGGTACTCCCTCTCCACCTTCCTTCCTTCTGCTCCTCTTCCTCCTCCTCTTCTTCATCTGCCTCCTTGTCTTCTCCTTGTCTTCCTCCTCCCTCCCTTCCTCTCCCCAACCCCATCCTTCTTCCTCTGAGGATAGTCACCTGTCAGTTTTCAAACAGCCTTATAGATGCTTGCTCTATCGATGGCAAGGAATTGATGTCTGTGCCACCAGGTAGCAAGAGCCTGAGACCTGTCACCAGTCCCTAGTGAGCTCCTGTCCCTAACATTTTCACTATACCCTTGTGAGAGTCCCTAAGGAGACACCCAACATAAGTTGTGCTGGGACTCCAGACACTCAGACACGGAGACAATAAATGTTGCTTTAAGCCTTTAAGTTTTGGGATATCTTACTACATGGAAATGGATAACAAATACAAGTTCAAACTATGACAAAGGCAGATGGTTCAGAAACACACCTGACTCAGAATATCACATTAGAATTTACAGGAACCTGAGAGTTCAAATGTTCTGATCAAATGCCTAAGCCAGCATTTGTTTGAGAAGGGCTGAAATGGAAGAAGATAGGAATGGAAAAAATATATGACATAAGGAAGATGTGGCGCCTGAGCCCAAGTTGGCCAAGGGAATGGTTATGGAGCAAGCCAGCGGCAGCTAGACTTAGGCCTGCATTTCTGACTACAGCTCTGGTGCTGGTTCTGTGTAGTTTTGCCTCCCAGTGTGGCACCGCCCAACACCCAGAATCCCACTGCTTCCTGATTTGGTTCACAAAAAGAGATTGCCTTGAAATGACCATCTTCTTAATCACCCCTCCTCTGCTGGAAGCCTTTCTAACTCCGATTAGCTGGTGGGATGCTGCTTTCAAAGGCTTTCTGGCTGAAGTGCCTGTGGGTCCCATCCCCCATTTGGTGCTTTTTAAATTATGTTGTTTCTATGAAGTCTTCCAGGGAGAGGACTTATCTCAAGTTTTGTTCCAGAGTTGATAAACATAATAAAATCTCTTATACGTAATCTAGAAACACTGAAGATTTTTCCTGGCTCTGACAGTCAAGAAACCTCTTATCCTCTTTAAATCAGATTTTAAATCTACAGATTTAAATCAGTGAATAAACTACCAGCTCAATTTAATTCAACAAGTATTCCTAGAATGCCTAAGCCAGCATTTGTTTGAGAAGGGCTGAAATGGAAGAAGACAGGAATGGAAAAAATATATGACATGATTATTACCCTCAAGGAACATTTCTGCATGGAAAAATAATAATAATTGTCACATTTAGCACTAGGAACTTATGTCTGCTTATCTAAAATGCATTATTTTTTAATTTGAAAATATCTAAAAATTGATAAAGTGTTAACAGTTGTTCATTCTTCGTGGTGGGCACATGGTTGTTATATTATTTTATTTTAAAATCTAGAGGCCCTGCAGGGATTGGGCCAAAACTGGCTCTCCAACATCCCCCCCAAAGGATCCTGGATTGTGAGAGGGTGCAGGCCAGGCCAAGGGATCCCATTGGGGCCAGGGAGGGACCTTGGGATGGCTCCAGGGCATGTTAGGCCCATCTCACCCAGTCCGGATCAGCCAGAGCCCAACAGCAAGCTAACCTATTGGTTGGAGCATCTGCCTCCTGGTGGTCAGTGCACATCACAGACTGGTCGAAGGGTCAAACAGTCCAAGGGACAACTAGCATATTAGGCTTTTATATATATTGATATATACTACATTTTTATAATATATACATTATAGTCTATATTTAAACATATTAGCTTTTATAAGCTATACATTATAATGTATACAAAAATATACAATATATTTCCTGCTTTTTCTTTTTTTTCCAAATTGAAAGAGTGTATGAGTTCTGTCATTGAGTTGTCTCTGACTCCTGGCTACTCAATGAATAGGTGATGCCCACAGTTTCCTGGCCTCAAGAATCCTGCTCAGCTCCTTTAGACTCATGCCTATGGCTTCTTTTATAAAGCCAGTTCATCTCAGATATGGTCTTTCTCTTTCCCTGCTGCCTTCTATTTTCCCGCATTATTGTCTTTCCTAAAGAACTATGCCTTCTCATGATGTGCCCACAATATGACAGCTTCAGTTTTGTCATTATTGCCTCCAGCAATGTTTCAGGATAAATGTGCTCTAGGACCCACTGGTTGATCTTCTTGGTATCACAGCATTTTCACAGAGTTTTTTTCCAGCCCATATTTCAAATGAATCCATTTCCCCCCATAATCAGCCTTATTCACTGTCCAATTTTCACATCTGTACTTAGTAATTGGGACTACAAGGGTATGGATGATCTTGCCTTGATCTCTAACATTTATTGAGTATTCACTATGTCCAACGTGTTAGGTCTGATCAAATAATGAAATGGATATCCCCTCTTCTGGGAAAGTGACCTTTAGATCATTTCACAACCAACATTCCCTTTTACTTAGGTCACATTGCATTTGCTAAGACCAGTAGTAACTTTCCTTTCCTGACTTGCCCAGGATGTGGACCCAACCAGAGAATTCCCTGTCCAAAAAAGACCACCTAGAATCCTTTAAAATATCTGATTCTCCATCCCTGGGGACTGGTGCCATTTTGGGGCTCAGTCCATCTGGTTTCCAGGTGACTTAGTAAATTTATAATTCTTTACCACTTTTTCCCTCATGTGTTCCTCCTTTAGAGACACAAGCCACTCTAACAAACACTTTACATTCAATTTCTCACTGAATTCTTCCACAAATCCTCTAAGGAAAGTACTGACTTTTTTTCTTGTTCCAGTTCAGAAATGTTGATTATCTTAATCAAAGTCACTCAGCTAATACATGAAATTAAAACCTAACTCTCTCTTACTCAAAAACTCAAATCCCAATCACTAAGTTTAAATTCTTACTATTAAGAAGTAACAAGAAGTGTGTCTAGGTGGGGAAACAGAGGCTAGGACGAGGAGCCTTTGGATATGAGTTGTGCGGGCTCTCAGTTGTATGTAGTAGCATTATTTTCGCCAACATTTTTGAGGATTAAGTTGTTCTAGTCTGTGGGCATTTGAACAGATTTTTTAGATGATCTCTCTAACTTTTTGCTTTTGGACTTGAAATTGAATGCCTTGCTTGGGTAGGTGGGAGGACTATGCGTAGGAGTTGAGGTTCTGGGGGCAAAAGAATGGCTGCACAGATGGACATATTAGAGAATACAGACTACAATGAACTCTAGCATTTAGAAGACTTTATTTCTCACTGAACTTTGTTCCACCCTTTGAGAAATAACAACAACAACAAAAAAAACTGTGCCATATGATTCAAATATGACTAATGCTCCAATACTCTCCAAAGATATTTAAACTACTGTTCTCAGTCCTATCACTAATAGCCCATTCACAACCTATATATTTATGTTGTATTCAAGGTTTCAAAGAGGAGAGATTTACTCAGGTTAGCCCCAAGAGAAAATAGGAAAGGGCAAAGAATTATAAGGATTTGTAATAGGATATAAAAAGGTAATTCTATCTGTCCCAGAATTTGGGCTTAGTCTCCCCAATTCACAATTATAGGTGCAAAGTACCCATACATTCTAAACTGCATTACCACAACATTGATGCAGGACATGCAAAAGGGGTGGTGGCAAACCATCTGGCCAGCATTGGCCCAGCACCCCTCCAGACAATATAAGAGAAGGCACACTTATTAAAGGTAATTCAGATCAAGAGTTTGGTATATGTTTGGAAAGGGCCGTCCATATCACACACTCCCCACCTTACTCGCCTTTTGCAATGTGGCAAATGTGTTTGGTGTTTTGCTCCATCCCCTTGCCCTTACCACTTCACAGGGCACTGATCCAACCTCCCACAGTCCTCCCTGCTTTTCTTTGCCTGAGCAGTCAGAACCCAGACAGGAAGTGCTGGTATTAATGCCTCCTCCTAAGTGAACCCACGCAGCAGTCTTCAGATAATGACTGATGGTGTTGGTATATAAGTCCCCCTGGGTCATTTGCCCTTTGGAAGAAATATGATTCTACAGAATCCAACTTGCAACACTGTTCTACATGATTTCAACACTCTTAAATGGGTGGAGATTTCTCTGTTGTCCTAGAACATGGTCATCTTTCGTAAATTTGATATAAATGGAACAATACATCATATACTCTTTTTAAATATATATATTAAAAATAATATTTATTTCAACATCATTAAAATGTCCATACTACCCAAAGCAATCTATACATTCAATGCACTACCCATTATAATATCAATGACATATTTCACAGACCTAGAAATAATTCTCTAAAGATTCATCTGGAATGAAAAAAAAAGACCCTGAATAGCCACAGCAATCTTGAGAAAGAAGAATAAAGTAGGTGGGATCTCAATACAAGATTTCAAGCTTATTACAAAGCAATTGTTCTCAAAACAGACTGGTACTGACACAAGAACAAACACATAGACCAAAGGAATAGAATAGAGAATTCAGATATCAACCCAAACCACTATGGTCAATTAATATTTGACAAAGGAGGCATGAACATACAATGGAGTCAAGACAATCTCTTCAATAAATGGTGGTGGGAAAATTGGACAGATACATGCAAAAAATGAATCTAGACCACCAACTTACACCGTCCACAAAAATAAACTCCAAATGGATACAGGATTTAAACATAAGATGGGAAACCATAAAAATACTAGAGGAATCCATAGGCAGCACAATCTCAGACATATGCTGAAAGAACTTCACTGATACTGCTCCAAAGGCAATGGAAGCTAAAGAGAAAATAAACAAATGGGACTACATCAAAATAAAAAGCTTTTGCACAGCAAAAGAAACCATCAACAAAACAATAAGAAAGCTCACTGTCTGGGAGAACATGTTTACAAATGTTATCACTGATAAAGGTTAATCTCCAACATCTACAGCCAATTTATACAACTTAATAAAAGGAAGATAAATGATCCAATAAAAAAGTGAGCAACGGATGTAAATAGAACCTTTTCAAAAGAAGACAGAAGGAAGGCCAAGAACACATGAAAACATGCTCAAAGTTACTAATGATACGAGAGATGAAAATCAAAACGACAATGCAGTACCATCTCACACCTGTCAGAATGGCAATCATCAACAAATCAACAAACGACAAGTGTTGGTGAAGATGCGGGGAAAAGGAACCCTCGTGCACTGTTGGTGGAAATGCAGACTGGTGCAGCCACTGTGGAGAACAGTATGGAGTTTCCTCAAAAAACTAAAAATGGAACTCCCATTTGACCCTATAATCCCACTCTTAGGAATTTATCCTAAGAAATCACAAACACCAATCAGAAAAGATTTATGCACCCCTATGTTCATAGCAGCACAATTTACAATAGCTACAATTTGGAACAGCCTAGGTGCCCATCAGCAGATGAGTGGATCAGAAAACTGTGGTACATCTACACAATGGAATACTATGCTGCCATAAAAAAGAAGAAATTCTTACTATTTGTAGCAACTGGATGGAACTGGAGAGCATTATGCTAAGTGAAATAAGCCAGTCAATGAAAGAAAAATACCACCTGATCTCACTCATTTATGGATAATAAAGAACATTATAAACTGATGAACAAAAGGATAGATACAGAGGCAGTAAAGCATCAAACAGACTGTCAAATTACAGTGGGAAGGTTAGGAAGAGATGGGGTAGATAAGAGATCAACCAAAAGACTAGTATGCATGCATATAAGCATACCAATGAAACACAAGACAATGGGAGGTTAGGGTATTCATGGGAGTGTGTGTGGGGGGGAGGGGGGACTATGGGAAGATTTGCATACATGTAATACATTAATAAAAACATTAAAAATTAAAAAATATACATTTTATTGATCTTTTACAGAGAAGAAGGGAGGGGATAGAGAGCTAGAAACATTAATGAGAGAGAAACATCAATCAGCTGCTTCCTGCACACCTCCTATTGGGGATGTGACCACAACCAAGGTATGTGCCCTTGACCAGAATCAAACCTGGGACCTTTCAGTCCACAGGCCCATATTCTATCCACAGAGCCAAACTGGTTTGGGCCATAATCTCTTTTTATATGAATTCTTTTCACTCAGCAAAATTATTTTAAGATTCACTCATGCTGAACATATTATTTCATTTTATTTCTACAAATATTATTTCTCCTAATCCCATCTTTTAGGGACTCCATTAATATATATCTCAGCCTACATAAAGTTGTGTCATAGTTCACTGAAACTCTTTTTATTGTTTAAAAATTATTTTTTCTCTTGTGTTTTATTTTGAATAGTTCTCATTGCTCTTTGTCTTCAAACTCACAATCTTTTCTTCTGTAATGTCTAATCTGCTATTAACGCATCCAGTATGTTTCGTATCTCATGCATTGTAATTCTCATTTCCATACTTTCAATCAGTTTTTTAATATCTTCCATATCTCTACTTACCTTTTTAAAATATGTGAAACAGTTATAATATCCATTATAATATCCTTGTCTGTTAATTCTAATTCCTTTGTCAGTTCTGGTCAATTTCAATGAATAGATTTTGCTCCTTTTTGTGGGTCATATTTTTCTGCTTCTTTTCATTCCTGATAATTTTTTATTGGATGCCAGTCATTGTGACTTTTCCCTTGCTGGGTACTGGATAGTTTTGTATGCCTATACATATCTTTGAACTTTGTTCTGGGATGTGACTAGGCTTCTTTGAAACCATTTGATAGGAGCAGTATTTAGTCTAGGACTAATTATTCTTCAGTACTAAGGCCAGACGTTTTGACGCATTCGGTCCAGTTATCCATGAATTAGTCTTCTAGTCTGACTGGTGGGGATAGCTGCTGTTCCCATTCTTTTGGAGAACCTTTCAAATGGTTCTTTTCCTATTCTCAGATAATTTCCTCACATGCATGCACTGATCAGTACTCTGCTGATGGCCCCCTGCAGATTTCTGGATTTCTCTACCTATTCAGTTCTTTCCTGCCTAGTAGTAGGTCCTGCAAATTCTAGCCACCAGTGTCTTCTTAGACTTTTGGCTCTATTTTTTCAACTTAGGGAGTCCACTAATTTCTGCTTGGGTTCTCCCTCCCTACACTGTAATCTGGAAATTTTTAAGACATTAAATTGGGACAATAGCAAGGCTCACCTCATTTGCTTCCTATTTTTCAGAGATCACTGTTCTTTATTGCCTAAAGTAGTGTCTTGGAAACCATTGTTTCAAATATGTTGTCTGTTTCTATTGTTTGTTTGTTTCCAGTGTGAAAGGAAGTTTGATCCCTGTTATTTTGTCTTGACTGGAAAAAGAAGTTTTATTTTACTTTTAAAATTTTTATACCTTCATTTTTAATTTTTTAAAATATATTTTATTGATTTCAAAGAGGAAGGAAGAGGAAGAGAGAGATAAAAACATCAACAATGGAAGAGAATCACTGATTGCCTGTCTCCTGTACGGCTCCTACTAGGGACTGAACCAGAAACCAGGGAATATGCCCTAACAGGGAATTGAACCACAAACTCCTGGTTCATAGGTCGAGGCTCAATCACTAAGCCACACACGCCAGTCAATAGCCTCATATTTTAGATGTTTTTTTTTTAAATAAATAATATTAATTGGATCTTTTAGGTCTAGTCTAAAAATCATTGTATTTTAGTTAAAGCATTAGTCCACTTTTGTTAAGCGATTATTGATTTATTTAGGTTTATATCTATCATCTCATCTTTATATTGTTTCTCTCCATCTATATTTTTCTTATTTTTCCCTTTTCTTTCTTTTAAATTGTTTACTTTTTGTTTTGTTTTAAATTGTTTTCCTCTCTAGACTAGTATAAATGTTGCGAGGCAACACATCATGAAAGCAAGTTTTGTGAACCTGATAATATAATCATCAAAATTCAGAATAAGAACAGCTCAGAATCCAGATGCCAAAATGAAATTACAACAGGCCTCTGAAAAGAGAATTTAAGGAATGAGAAGTGTCCAGGATGACTACTGAGCAAAAACTTAATTAAAAATATGAAGAAAGCTGAAAAAAAATAACTTATTTTTGGTGAAGATTAGCATAGTAGAAGAGGTAAAGAGGCAATTATTACTGTAGTGATAATTATGCCTGCCTGCCTTATGATGCCAAGCAGGAAAGTGAGTTCTTTAAGAAGATCCCAGAAACAATGGGAGGTAGTGGTAGAATAACCTAAGCTTTCTGTGACTTGCCCTTTTCTTAAACAACAGGTCTATTCTTTAGGGAAATAAGAAGAAGAAGAACTACATCAATGACAGAATAGCTTTAGTATGTAATGCGTAATGCAGCATTCTATGGTTTCCTCATTTGATCCTCCCAATAATCCTTTGACATGGCTTTGACTCTATAGGTTACTTCCTGTACATACATCAAGTGTTCTGAGCCTCACTTATCTGTTAGTCTAGCTACTGCTACAGTGACCAGTCCTGCACAGACTCCAGTCAACTTCTTACAGATGCTACCTGGTGGTATCTGCCCTTTGTCCTGTGCTGCCTGCCCAGGTGCCTCTCTGCCCACACTCAGCCTTGGTTGATATGAAAGAGTCCCTGAGTATGTCACTGGGATGGATATAATCAGAAGTTAAAAGAAACCTCTCATTAGTTCTCTGACATCTAGGATAAAAGACACTGTGACAGGAAGGACACTGTGGAAGCTCTTGTTACTGCTTCCCTCCCTCATCATTCTGGCCAACATAATAAAACAATCATGTACCCTAGAAGGAATTGTAGAGACTAGCACTACCATCAGAGGCTTAAAAGGTGTAGGGTTGAAAATTAAAAAATATATATATATTTAAAGTAAAAAAAAAATGATGCAGGGGTAGGGATTCCCATATTTGCATTCAGTTCATTCATCTGAATGCTGAAAAACAAAAACAAATCCAAGCTAGATCATGGTGGATGATATCCATAACCCTTCATCAGGTGGTAGCTTCAATTAGCAGTGGCCATGTCAGCTGTTGTGTCCTAAAGCAGGTCAACACAGCCTCTAGGTCTCGTCTGTGGCTATTGATGTGGCAAATGCCTTCTTCCTCATCCAGAACAGTATGGGAGGGTCAGAATCAGTTTCATTTTACATGAGTGGAACAGAAGTGCATTCAGTGTCTTGCCCCAGGGCGATGTTAACTTTCCTGTTCACTGCCCCAGTGGAGTCTGCAAGGACTTGATTGACATGACATTCTACCAGAACATTAACGGCATCACACAAATGGGACTTGCTGGGAATGGGATGGCAAGGCCTGGATGCCCTTGTAAGTGAGCCAATTTGTGAAGATAAATTCTACAATGTCTTAGGTTGCAAGCACTACTAGAGTAATTATGTACTAACATTTTTTTATTAAAATTAAAATAATGTTAGACATTTACCATAGGAAATTGCAAATATATACATTAGGCAGATAAAATAATGAATCACCATGTATCCTTCATTTAGCTGCAACAATTACCAACTGATAACCAATTTTGTTTCATTTATAGCTTCATTTACTTTCTCCCTCCCATATTATTTTGAAACAAATCCTTGACATCATATCCTTTTACCTATAAATACTCCCATATACTGTATATCTCTAAAAGGGACATCCTTTTAGTAAAATTACAATATCATTTTTGCATGCAAAATTTCTTAAGAATTCCTTAATGCCATCAAGTAAATATTCAGTCATTTTTTAAATTTCCAGTTGTTTCATAAATATCACAAAATTTTAAAAATTGTTTGTTTGATTATAGATATAAATAAAGCCTATACATTGCAATTGGTTGATGTGTTTTTAAGTCTTTTATAATTCATTCGTTCTCCTTCCATCTCACTAGTTTTGTTCCTTGCAATGAATTTACTTTAAAAAATTGGTTCATTTTTCTTGAAGGTTGGATTTTGCTAATGGCATCCCTGTGGTGACTTCTGGCAAATTCCTCTGTGTTTCTTGTAAATACAGAGTGGATGATAAAACTTTTAGGAGTCCATGAGTCTGGGATGTACTGGGATATCTACTCTAAGGTAGAAAACAAGTTTTGTACCTTGCACCTATCACTAAGAAGGATGCACAATGTTTGATGAGCCTTGTTGAACTTGGGAAGCAGCATGCAGTACATTTGAAAATACTGTCTTGACCAGCTTATCAGAAGACCAGAAAGACTTCCATTTTTTTAAGTGGGATACAGAAAACAAACCAAAAAAAAACACACACACACAAAACTTAGCAACAGATCCAGACTGTGGGGCAAATCTCTCTGACACCTTAGTCACATGACCCAGCAGATCAAATATTACTACAGTGGCCCCTGATGGGCAGGAATGCTGTGTGAAGTTTCTGTCAAGCCCTGACATGAGAATTATAACGGGTTTCTGGAGCAACACTATACCCTCTGAATCAGAGAATTACTCTCCTTTTTAGAAGTAGTTCCAACTGTGCTCTTGGGCCCTAATAGCGATCGAACACCTGACTCCAAATGACTATGAACTCAAAATGACCATTCTGAGCTCACTGTTACCAGAACTACCAAATCAAAAGACAGTTGGGCACAACAGCAGTTCACTGTGCATAACAAACAGTGCATCTGGGATCCTGTCAGAGCAGGTCCAGAATACACAGGCACGTTTTATGATTAGTTGGCCCAGTTCCCAAGCCACCTACCCCAGTTGCATCAACATCTGTCCCTCAACTCACACCAAAGGCTTTATGGAGCAGGAGGAGGATGTCCCTACAGCTAACTAATAGAGTAAGAAAGAATTTCCATCTGGTTCATGAATGGGCTGGTATTTATGTTGGTACTGGCCAAAAAACGGATTTTATAAGTTCAGTGGTAAAACAAAATTTTCCTATTAGGCAGAGCAATGAGCATAGTCACTTAATTGTTCCATTTCTATGGGTGGAAAAAATATGGCTAGATACTGTTTTCTGGGCAGCGGTGAATGCTTTGACTGGTTGGTTATGGATTTGAAAGACTGAAAGATATACGATAGAGAAGTGTAGAAAAAGGCATGCGGATGGACTTCTGGGAATGAATAGAAAGCATGCAACTCTTTGTGTCTCACACCGATGCTCAGCAGAGAACAGCCAGGCAGACAGGATGACTCATCCTGTGATGTCAGCCAGCCTCTGGCCTAAGCCACTCCAGTGGTGGACAATGGATCTAAAAACAGAGAGACTACTGTGGCAGGAGTGGAGACTATGCAAGGCTTCAACAGCATAGGTTCCCTCTCACATTGAATGTTCAGCCTGCAAACAGTGACCTTGAGCCCTTGATATGGTGCCACTCCTCAAGGACACCACCCTGGCACTTGACAGCAGGTTGATTATATCAGACCCTTCTACCCCAAAGAGAGCAGAAATTTGCCCTTAACAGAACTGATACTTACTCCAAATATACATTTGCCTTTCCACCCACAGTGTCTCCCCCAGAGCCACCATTATTGATCTGCAGGATGCCTATGCATGTGTATAGCACAAGCACAACACTGCCTTCGAAGAATGAGTCCATTTTTATGACAAACAGGTGCAACAATGATCATGTGACCACAGGACCCTCTGACCATGTAGCCTATTATTCAGAGGCAACCAACCTAATAGAATACTTTATTAGGGAGTGTCATTCTCAATAAGGCTCCATCTCAGGAATAACCCCTTGCTGGGCAGTGACATTTTGTT
>PVJN01014527.1:0-46357 GCA_004026805.1 Lasiurus borealis | reverse complement strand
CTTCAGAATACAATAAAGGAATCACGTAGGATAATGATTGCCACAAAATGATTTTAGTAATAAGATAATTAATTAATTCTTTAATATTTAGGTTCTTCAAGTCCATTTTTTATGTCACCTGTACGTGGTACAATAATTGAAAACACATCAGCACCTGGGATTGTGACACAAATTCCCTTTTTCCCTAAATATGAAGTAGAACCTGATTCTCACAGGAAAGTCATCCCTTACCCTGGAAAAGAACACATCGAACGTGTTTTGGAGGAATATTCACATCAAGTCAAAGATTTGCAGAAAAGACTAAATGAAGTGAGTTGCAATCTTTTCTTTCAGTACCTGATGCCTGTTTGGGAAGATAGTGAGGCACAATGCCTTGGAATAGAACCTAAACTTTCTAGAAGGAAAACATAATGGATTTATTGGTTACACTTGCTTATTAGGCCTATGCCTTCTATTTCAGTATTAAAAGTTGGACTGATGAAAAGTCTACATACTAACTTTTGAAAATATATCTAAGAACTTGAAACACTAATTCAAAAGAATATATGCACCCCTATGTTCCTAGCAGCATTGTGTACAATAGCCAAGGTCTGGAAATAGTCTAAGTGCCCATCAATAGATGAGTGGATAAAAAAGCTGTGGTATAGACCTCTGTCAGTTGGAGTATCATCCCATACACCAGAAGGTTGTGGGTTTGATTTCTGGTCAAAGCACACACCTTGGTTGCAGGTTTGATCCCTGTCAGGGTGCATATAGGAGGCAACCAATTGAGGTTTCTCACATTTATCTCTCTCTCTTTCTTGTTCTTTCTCTCCCCTCCCCTTTCCTCCCTCCCTTCTCTCTCTAAAATCAATAAAAACATATCCTCCTCGGTTGTGATTAAAAAGAAAAGTTGTGGTATATTTATACAAAGGAATACTACATGGCTATAAAAAGAGAAGGAAATTTTATCCTTGGGAACAGCATAAATGGATCTGGAGAGTATTGTACTAAGTGAAATAAGCCAGTCAGAGAAAGGCAAATATTATATTATCTCACTTATATGTGGAATCTAAAGAACAAAATAAACTGACAAACAAAATATAAACAGAGGCATGGATATATCTAGAACAAACTGACAGATGTCAGAGTGGAGGGAGTCTGGGTAGAGGTGGGTAGAGATTGTGTGTGTGTGTGTGTGTGTGTGTGTGTGTGTGTGTGTGTTTGAGAGAGAGAAATGGGGGCATCTGTAATAGTGTCAACAATAAAAATAAAAATAAAGTTTAAAAATTAATAATATATAGATTTTGGAAATTACTGGCCATAAGGAACTATGTTCCTCTAAATGAAGACTGACAACAATAATCAGATCGTATTATAAAACTGTATACCTGAAGCCTATAAAATTTTATTAACTAATTAGAGGACCAATGCACAAAATTTATGCAAGGAGCTTGGCTGTTGCAGCTGCAGCAGCTTGCCTCAGCCCTTGCAGCCCTGGCTTTGTCCTGAAGGTCATCCAGAAGGTAGTTTGGCTGTCTGGTCTAATTAGTATATTATGCTTTTATTATTATAAATTATATCCCAGTACATTTAATTAAAAAGACTAATTTACATGACATTTTATTTTTTCAGAGCAATGAATTGCATGAGAAACAGAAGTTTTACTTAAGGCAGTCAGTCATTGATTTACAAACAAAACTTCAAGAGATGCAAATGGAGAGAGATGCCATGGTGGACATCAGGTTGGGATCTGTTACCTGAAATGATTTTAGAGCTTTACTCTTTGTGGTATATTACTACTTAGGTGATTATGAATTTCATCAATATTACTTTTTCTTTTATTTACTTCATAGACGAAGGGAGAGTCAATCCCAGGAGGACTTAAGAAATCAGCTTCAAAATACAGTTCATGAACTTGAAGCTGCTAGAAGCCTGAAGGAGGACATGCTGAATGATAGCAACACACAAATAGAGCAGCTAAGAAAGATGATGCTTAGTCATGAGGGAGTGCTTCATGAAATCCGATCAATCCTAGTTGACTTTGAACAAGCCTCAGGCAAGAAAATATATGAACATGACAGCCTGTCTACTATCCACTTCCGCAACATGGGCTCAGCTATTAGTAAAATCCTAAGAGAATTAGACACAGAGATTTCTTATCTTAAAGGGAGGATATTTCCAGTAAGTGGTGAGAACACTACTTCAATTTTATATTAAAATTTATTAAGACAATAGTAATAGGCATATAATTTAAAAAAAAATTTAAAGTAAGTTCTCATTTTTGTACTCTAAAATAATGGAGTTGCTTCCACAATGATCTCTTATAATAAAGGGAACTATTTTGAATGACCTGTAAAGCTTCATGAGAGTATAGCCAAAGTAAAAGATCTAATAAAATACAGTGACAGAATGTATCCAGTTTAAGTATTACTTCTATTTGCATCTTTTTAAAGCATTCCGTCTGGAAATCTCTAAATTTTCCAAGCTTTAGACTTATTGGCTTCTAAATCCATATCTCCTTTTTATAATCAGGTAGAGGATCAGCTTGAAGCATTGAAATCTGAATCACAGAACAAAATAGAACTGCTTCTTCAACAACATCAAGATAGGTAAGTGCCTGACTGAGCTAGAAAGTCACAGGGAAACTGTACCATAAGTTTCCAATCTCTCATCAGTAATGGCAAAATCTAAAAAGCTCTGGAATATAGAAATTTGTTTTTCATAGGTTTGTGGTGAATTGTTAAAGAAAAAAATTATTCTGATACTTGTTAAGATAGTAGGGAAGGCCCAACCAACATGGCTCAGTGGTTGAGGGTCAACCTATGAACCAGGAGGTCATGGTTTGCTTCCTGGCCAAGTTTTATGCCCGGGTTGCAGGCTTATTCCCCAGTGTGGGTCCTGCAGGAGGCAGCTAAGCAATGATTCTCTCTCCCTTCTCTGAAATCAATTAAAACACACACACACACACACACACACACACACACACACACACATGCACATGTGTGTATAATGTATATATGCCAACACAAAACAGTAGGGAAATTTTTATTCAAAACTATTGAAATAGGAGTTTACATTAAAGAGAGATTAGGCTCAGCTGCTAGAATAAGGAGAAGCCAGGATTCATAGCAAGAAGCAGGGTGAGAGGGTCATTGGGTGGAAATTGCCAAGAGGATACATCAAGGTGAGGGTATTCTCACTGAACTAACCTAGCAAGATTCTTACTAAGCCCAGGCATATTAAGGAGATGGAGGGAGACAGGAAGGCCTAGTTGAGAAGGGGACTCAGAGGAGCCTGACTAAAGTTTGGTCAAGGAGAAGGCCTTTGTCCCTAATTTGTTGGCAAATCTGACCTGAGCTAATGAAAAGCTTTTCATCATCTTTATGATTTAGTGAATATTTTAAAGCCTGTTATTGCATTAGTAATTTGTTTGGCCTATAGGACACTTCCCCAGATTTCTCTGGGGATGTCATATAATATATAGTTCTTATAATTTATTACCTTTTGTAAAATTTTTTAAAATTCTGAATTCCAAAACCTAGCTGATCCCCAAAGGTTTTAGATAAAGGACTCTATACCTAACTTAGACACGTGTAATAAAAAGAGCAGCATATTCAAAGCCAAAACAAAATTTGAGCGTATTGGAAATTATTTGCATAATTTACCCACATAATCATCTTTATCAAATTGCAATTACCACTTTTTTTTTTACAGGATTGAGCAGTTAATAAGTGAACATGAAATAGAAACAACAGGACTAACTGAGAAAGCTAGCAGTGCTCGAAGCCAAGCCAATAGTATCCAAAGTCAAATGGAAATCATTCAGTATGTGTGCTAGTAGTTTGAAATTGAATCATAATTTTCATTTTAAGCTTATGTTTGCTTTGAGTTCTTCTTTAAATTGCTTAATAATTGATTTCACAATAAAGTAAATTTTTCCTAACATTTAAATGAATAGAAAAAATATTTAACATAGAGGTAATGTTATATGACCATATCAGGAGTATCATTATAAACTAGAGGCCCAGTGCACGAAATTCGTGCGCAGGGGTGTGTCCTTCAGCCCAGCCTGCTCCCTGTGTGCGATGTCCGACTGCCAGGTAGGATCGGGCCTAAACAGGCAGTCAGACATCCCTCTCACAATCCAGGACTGCTGGCTCCCAACTGCTCACCTGCCTGCCTTCCTGATTGCCCCTAACTGCTTCTGCCTGCCAGCCTGATCACATCCTAATCACTCCCCTGCCAGCCTGATTGATGCCTAACTGCTCCCAGCCAGCCTGTTTGCCCCTAATTGCCCTACCCTGTGGGCCTGGTCACCCCCAACTGCCCTCCCTCGCAGGCCTGCTCCCTGCCAACTGCCCTCCCCTATTGACCATCTTGTGGTGGCCATCTTGTATCCACATGAGGGCAGAATCTTGTGACCACATGGGGGCAGTCATTTTGTGTGTTGGAGTTATGATCAATCTGCATATTACTCTTTTATCAGATAGGATAGAGGCCTGGTGCACAGGTGGGGGCCAGCTGGTTTGCCCTGAAGGGTGTCCTGGATCAGGGTGGGTGTTTCCTTGGGGAGTGAGGTGGCCTGGGCAAGGGGCCTGTGGTGGTTTGCAGGCCGGCCATGCCCCCCAGATACCCAAGTGGAGGCCCTGGTATCTGAGATATATTTTTCTTCTACAATTGAAACTTTGTAGCCTGGATCAGAGCCAAGTCTTCTGCTCACACAGCCACTGAAACTTTGTTGCCTTAAGCGCCAGACAGGCTTTGTGGAAAGCTTGGCTTCCTCCATCGCCAGGGGCAGCCCAAGCCTCCCTCCTGCTGTCTCTGTGGCCATAGCCATATTGGTTGGGTTAATTTGCATACTTGCTCTGATTGGCTGGTGGGTGTGGCTTGTGAGTGTAGCAGAGGTGTGGTAAATGTACATATTACTCTTTTTTTAGGATATTTGGACCTTTTGAGATTGGATGTTTTAAATATTGTTCATATTGTAATTGACAGTATAAAACACATTATGTGTTTATAAATATATATAAATAAAAAGATGTATAAGCATATAAATAATTTTATAATTTGAGCTTATGTGTTGAAAATTTATATGGACATTTGAAATTATACACAAATGTAAAGAGAGAATAATTTCATGAATTCCCATCTACACATCACATAGCTTTAATAGTTAACATTTTTTAGCTTTTTTTCTTAATTTTAATTTTTTAACTATTTATTATTGAGAATTTTACAGATGTCCCCCCTTTCCCCTCCTCATTGCCCCCCTTTACCTGGATGCCACCCCACCCCAGGCCTTCACTACTCTATTTAGTCTGTGTCCATGGGTAATGCATATATGCATATAAATTCTTTAGTTAATCTCTTTCTGCTCCCCTCACTTTCTCCTTCCCTCTGAGATTTATCAGTCTGTTTCCATGCCTCTGATTCTCTTTTATTCATGAGTTTATTTGTTCATTAGATTCCTCGTTCATTTATTTTGATTTTTTAGATTCAATTGCTGATAGATACGTATTTACTGCCATTTTATTGTTCATATATTTTATTTCTTCTTCTTCTCCTTCTCTTTCTCCTCTTCTTCCTCCCCCTCCTCCTCCTCCTCCTCCTCCTTTTTCTCCTTTTCCTCCTTCTCCTTTTCCTCCTCCTTCTTAAAGAAGACCTTTTAACATTTCATGTAATCATGGCTTAGTGGTGATGAAGTCCTTTAGCTTTTTCTTGTCTGTGAAGCTTTTTATCTGACCTTCAATTCTAACTGATAGCTTTTCTGGGTAGAATAATATTGGTTATAGGTCCTTGCTTTTCATCACTTTGAATATTTCTTGCCTGCAAAGTTTCTGTTAAGAAATCAACTGACAATCATATGGGCACTCTCTTATAAGTAATTAACTGCTTTTCTCTTGTTGCTTTTAAAATTCTCTTTGTCTTTAACTTGTGGCATTTTAATTATGATGTGTCTTGGTGTGGGCCTTTTTATGTTTATCTTGTTTGGGACTCTGTACTTTCTGGACTTATATATCTGTTTCTTTCACCAAGTAGGGGAAGTTTTCTATCATTGTTTTTTCAAATAGGTTTTCTTTTCTTTCCTTCTTTCTCTCTCTCTTTCTCTCTCTCTCTCTTTCTTTCTTTCTTCCTTTCTTTTCTTTTGCTATTTCTAATAAATCTTTATTGTTCATATTATTACAGTTGTTCCTCTTCCCCTCCACCCATAGATCCCTTCTACCCATTCCCACCCCACCCTCTGCCTTTACCCTGCCACCACTATCCTCATCCATAGGTGTATAATTTTTGTTCAGTCTCTTCCTGCAGCCACTACACCCCTTTTCTCCTGAGAATTGTCAGTCCACTCCCTTTCTGTGCCTCTAATTCTATTATATTCACCAGTTTATTCTGTTCATCAGATTTTCAATTCACTTGATTTTTAGATTCACTTGTTGATAGATATGTATTTGTTGTTCATAATTTTTATCTTTACCTTTTTTTTCTTCTTCCTCTTCTTAAAGAGTACCTTTCAGCATTTCATATAATACTGGTTTGATGATGATAAACTCTTTTAGCTTTTTCTTATCTGTGAAGTTTTTTATCTGACATTCAATTCTGAATGATAGCTTTGCTGGGTAGAGTAATCTTGGTTGTAGGTTCTTGCTGTTCATCACTTTGAATATTTCTTGCCACTCCTGTCTGGCCTGCATAATTTCTGTTGAGTAACCAGCTGACACTTGTTTGGGTGCTCCCTTGTAGGTAATCAGCTGTTTTCCTCTTGCTGCTTTTAATATTCTCTCTTTGTCTTTTGCTCTTGATATTTTAATTATGATGTGTCTTGTTATGGGGTTCTGTGCGCTTCCTTGATTTGTAACTCTATTTCTTTCACCCGGTAGGGAAGTTTTCAGTCATTATTTCTTCAAATAGGTTTTCAGTATCTTGCTTTCTCCCTACTTCTGGCACCCCCATAATTCTGATGTTGGTACGCTTGAAGATGTCCCAGACACTATCTTCATATTTTTTGTATTCTTTTTGCTTTTTGCTTTTCTGGTTGAGTATTTTTTGCTTCTTTGTATTTCAAATCTTTGACTTGATTCTTGTGATCCTCTTGTTTTCTGTTGAATCTCTGTATATTATTTTTTATTTCAGTCAGTATATGCTTAATTTCTAGTTGGTTCTTTTTCATATCCTCAAGGGTCTTGCTAAATTTATTGGCCTTTTCTAGAAAATTCTTAGAAAACCTTATAACTGTGGTTTTGAACTCTATATCCATTCATTTTCTTTCCTCCATTTCTTTCATTTGTGACCTGTTTCTTTGTCTCCACACTTTGACTGCTTCCCTGAGTTGATAGAATGGCTTTGTGTATTTGATATCTTATAGGGCCCAATAGCTCAGCCTCCCCAGTTACCTGAGTTGGACACTCTTGGTGCATCCCTTTGTGGGCTGTGTGCACAGTCTTGTTGTAGTTAAGCCTTGATTGTTGTTGATATCACTGGAAGGTATTGACCTCCAGGCCATTTGGCTGTGAAGATCAGCTGTGTTTATGCTGGGAGAACCTCTTTGCTTCAGACAGCCTTCTGAGACAAGACTTGAAAAAGCCTCTGTGCTCAGCTTGGATGGAGCAGTCTCAGGGTGGAGCAGATAGCTGTGGCTCCCCATCAGCCCTACCCTAAGAGGCCCCTGGACCTCAGTGTCCCATGGTAATTGCTTTAAGCACTTCTGAGAGAAAGCCACACTTGAGTTTTGCCTGCTGCCAGACAGTCCAATTTCTCCCTGGATGAATCTGGGTTCCCAGTCTCACCTGGAACTAGAGTTCAGATAATTCGGGAGCTTTTGTCTCCCTCCTGCTTGAGAAAGCCAGCCGTGTACTCAGTTGCTCTCCCTCTCTGCATGCGCATCTTTGTACTCTGCCTTCTATAGTTCCTCTGAGTCTCAGTGTGCTTTTCTATTTCCTTCTAATTACAGAATTTCTACTCTGCCAACCTTCCTGTGGTTCTGGATGATGTCCATTTTATCTTTTAGTTGTAGTTTTGAAATTGTGCAAGGCAGCAGTTTAGGTGTTTACATATGCTGCCAACTTGGTTTTTCTTTTCAAATAGATTTTCAGTTTCTTGTCCCTCTCTTCTCCTCCTGGCATACCCACATATTATGAATGTTGGTACATTTGAAGTTCTCCCAGAAGCTCCTTACACTTTCTTTATATTTTTGGATTATTTTTTTTCTATTCTAATTGGGTGTTTTTTGCTTCCTCAGATTCCAAATCCTGATTTGACTCTTGGCTTCCTCTACTCTACTGTTGATTCCCTGAAAATTATTATTCATTTAAGTTAGTGTATGCTTCTTTTCTGACTGGTCTTTTTATGTTGTTGAAGTTCACTAAGTTCCTTAAAGTTCTCATTAAGTTTCTTAAGCATCCTTATAACCATTTTTTAACTTTATATCTTGTAATTTGCTTCCTTCCATTTCATTTAGTTCTTTTTCTGGAGATCTCTCACTTGCAACATTATTCTTTGTCTCTGCATTTTGGCTGTTTTGCTGTATTTGTTTCTATGTATTATGTATAGCTGCTATGTCTCCTGGAATTGGTAGAGTGGCCTTGTGTTGTAGGTCTCTTATATAACCCGGTTGCTCAGCTTCCTGCCACCTGAGCTTGGCAGTCTAGGAGTACCCCTCTGTGGGCTCTGTGTACTGTTTAGTTCTAATTGAATCTTGATTATTGTTGGCATCACTGGCAGGGATTGATCCCCAAGCCAATCAGCTATGTAGGCCAACTCATTACATGGAAGAATTGCTGTGCAGGAGATATCCCTGTGGAACAGGACTTGCTTCAATGGGTCTGGAACCCCTTGTTTCTTATGGCCAAGATATCCATCCCAAGTAAAAATAATGCCACAAGCAGGTTTCAGAGCAACCTGTTCTGTGCCTCCACCCCTTCTATCAGTCTCAATGTGGCTTCATTAATTCCTAGTAATAGGACTTCCATTCAGCTAGATTTCAGGATGTTCTGAAGGATGGTTGTTCTGTGGTTAAGCTGAAATTTTGATGTGGTTGTGGAAGGTTGCAAGTACTGTGTTTACCACTGTCTTGGCCCTCTCCTATCAATGCATTTTTTAGCTTGAAGCATTTTGGAAAACAAAGATAATTAGCTTAATAATGCCATATAAAACAGTTAATAGAAGTATCTAAAATCTAGAGTGTGTTTAGGTATCACACTTGTTCTTAGTTTGCTCTTTGATTTTATTCCCCCTTTAAACCCTTCTTAGAGAACAAGCAAGAAACCAAAATTCAATGTATATGCGTCAACTCAGTGAGCTGGAATCTACTGTTTCTCAGCTCCGTTCTGAATTAAGGGAAGCCAAAAGGATGTATGAAGACAAGGTGAGTTTAGATTTTACTTCTCTGCTTCCAGAGGTTATTATACACAGAATCAATTATATAGTGTTGATAGTTTATTTTAAAATGAGGAATAAAAGCAATCATTGAAAATTAAAAACACTTTATAAAATGGATGCCAACTAATTTTTATTTTGTTTGCTCACATTAATTTATTCTTAGAGAAATGTTTTTGCATACTCGTAAGTTTTCTAAAAAATAAATTAAGACTAAGGCCCTTTTCTTTGCTTTTACAAGGCTTAGCTTTGGCATATGCTGGTTCAATACCAGCTGCTCTCCCCTCCTACTACTTGGTACTTTAGGGGCTACCTCCTCGCTTACTTTAACTCCTACTTATTCATCACTGCGGTTAGAAGACTGATTAACTTTAAGATTAGTCTAAATAAAAAATAGGAAGTTAATTCTTCATCTCTCTTTATACAACTCTTAAAAACATATTAATGTTTTACTTATTTATTGACTTTTCTTTTTTCTTTTTTTATTGATGTTTTATATTGTTGTTTTCTCTCATGTTTCAAGCTAAAGAGAAGTGTTCATTATCATTATCAACCATTTTCTAGATCTTAGGTTTTTATTAGTTTCAAGCATTTATAACACAGTAGAGACTATAAAACGATCAAAGAGCTGCCATTCAGAGAAGTACATGTTCTTTTTTCCTGTGAGAAGGATGACCAAATACATGCCTGTTTGCCTGAGATAGTCCCAATTTACACCTGTTATCCCAGTGTCCTGGGTTGTGAATTCCACCTTTGTCTCCAAAGTATCCCATTTTGGAAGATACAGTCCATATAAAGTCATCCTGCGTGTAAGAGAACTTGTATAGTTATAACTATCACTTTTAGCAAGTTCTCACACCCCAGGTTATGGGAAAATATAGAGTATAAGGAAGATGCCAGATTTCCTTTATAAAATTACCCAATTCTACAGGATAACAGTTCAAGAAAAAAAATCTTATGGGAAGAGACAATTTAGTATTGTAGCACTGATTATTCATTTGCCTTCTTTTGAGTATCCCCTCATTTATTTACCACTATCACCCCTGTGCTGGCCACAGGAGGGGGCTGTTTTCCTGGTTTCTCTGATTCAAGCATGTAATAGAAGATCTTGACCTTAATTTCCAATGGCAAGCTAAAATAAGAATGGAAAATTTAGATATGACTTTATTGAAGTCTAAACAATAAAGAGTAATATGAAACTATATCATCTCAGTTATGACATTTGGATCCTCTACAGCAGTGCTTTCAAACATTGTGATCACTATCCACAGTAAGAAACAGCTGGCTTTCTGATCTGGTACACTCAACTGAAGCAAATTTCACAAAACAGTATTTACCCTGTTACATATGCTGCTGGCTCTTTTATATTCTCTTCAGATGCTGTTTGGTGTTCCCTACATTGATTTCCTAATTCACTGGTGGTTCCAGTGTGAATAACACTGCACTGCAAACCTCTTGGCTTCACTCTTAGCCTAAATCCTTGTGCCAAATCCCCTGATACCTACAAACAGCCTTAAGGAACCTTAGGCTGCTTGCGAGTTAAACCCAAGAAACAAAAGCTCTGAGAGAAGCATTTGTTTTTTCCTGTCCCTCTTAGGCCTGCTTGTGTTCTAGTCTCCTTTCTTAGGATGAGCTTTCCCTTTGAAGATTGATAGTGGGAATGTCCACTCCTTTCTGGGCGGACCAAGCCTGCACAAAAGGTCTTGATCTCACCGTGCAGGTTCATGATTTCAGGGACTGCATGGGGTGGAGGATGCTTTACTACTCAGATCTAGAGGAGGGCGGCACATTGGCAGAACTGAGCGCTGACAATATGACCTCTAGGGAGGAAATAGGATCCTTGTTGTGTTACAGCCAGTACAATAGCTGTTATTTTTCACTACTCAAAGTCATTTTGAGAAGATTAAACATTCATTGCTTATTGACAAATGAAACCCCTTGAAAAGTCATGAAGTATTAAATAAAACCTTTTTTATCTTACATGATTTGAAATTGCTGTAGTTTTCCATTGTAATGTCTCTTGGAGAAAGTATCCCTTCATAAGCTAATATGCATACAGACTGATACATAGCATCATACTGCTCAATTCCAAAATGGGCATGGTGGAAAATTTTAGCAAATACTAACATATACATCTAAATAATCCAAAAATAGTTTCTGAGTTTGTAAACATCTCTTTGGCATTGTAAAAGCAAGCATTAAACATCCAGATAAATGACGGGATGAACTTGTATGAATGTTTTGAGGTCAAATAGACACAAACATGATATTAGAATTATTGTCTTATTTTGTTCTAATGTAAACAGAACTTTTGACGATCTTAAACAGTCATTAGTAGAAATAAGGGAGCATGTCTGATTAATTAATTTAACCCAGACTACTGAGACTTATAATGGAGTATTTTGAATCTAATTTAGTTGGCACCTAATTGATGAGTAATTCGAGTTTCTTAATAGTAACTGCCTTTAGATAGGGAACACAGAGAAGGTTATCTACCATATTCTGGCCTGAAAGGCATTAGTGCATGGTTTGAGCTAAGAAGATCAAACAACTTATCAATCGGTTTGCATTTTAGGGTCATGAAAAATGTCATTGCTATAAACTGTTTTTGTTATAATGAATTGAATATAAAATCTAAAAAATGTAGATTCTTCTGTTTAATTTCTTTTCATATACCTTGATTTTACATACTAAAGCCTATTAAAACTTTAAAATCTATTTTATTTTTCACTGCTTCAGTGCACATTTTAGTATATACTGTCAAATAACAATAAAGAAAAAAGCATCAAAGAAAATAATACATAAAAGTTGTGATTAAAAGTGAGACTTGTTGAAAATGAAATTTATAAGTGTGTATAAATATTGTATATCAAAATATTTTATGAGAAGCAGTATTATTTTTTCCTGAGGCCATGTTCCTTCAGATAAAAAGTATTTATCATTTTAAGAAATTGATGACATGACAGATAAGAACAAAACTTTTTGAACTAGAATGCATAAATTATGATAAAACTTGTTTAGGAGGACATTGTTTCTCTTCAGATTAACAAAAGTATTTTCATATTAATAAAAATAGAAATTATGTTTTGAAGAAATTTTTAAACATAGCTTTTGTAGCTTACAAAAGTGTTTTACTGTAATGCTTTTTTCTATTCTTCTCTTTCTATTTTAGGAGAGCCTCCAGAATTCCCCTTTACGAATTTGGACCAGTAGAAGCTGTCACTATTGGCTCTGTAGATTTGGCTTTACTCTTAACTTTCGCTTTTTTACAATAAAAATATCTCATAATCTTGATTATAAGCTGATGTTTCCTACTTTGGACGCATTTGGGGCTGAATTTCATACTCAAAAGCGAAGATTTAGTAGCACTGGCTGAGCTGTATACTGGGCAGGAAGATTCTGTGCAAACCTCTTTGCATAGTTCTGCCACTGCACCTCATGCTGACCTGCAGCACCCCTTATTATCCCACATCTGTGTTGTTTTGGGCACAGAAAACAAAAGATCCAATTCAATATGATGGGTAATTATTTCTAAAATCAATGAATGATTAGAATAAGACCCCAGTACTTATTTGGCCAGTGATCAAAAACTCAGAGTAATAGATGGTGAAAGGGAAAACCAGTGCTGCTATTTAAAAAGAAAAGAAGAAAAAATAAAAACCTTTAATATATCTCAGATGTCAGTATTCATTATGGACAATTTAAAAGGCTTTCTTTATAGTGTTGTTGTTTTTTTACAGCTGTTTGTATCAGCTCAGCTGCTACATCAATGGTTTTCCCTTTCACTCTCCATTCTTCTTTTTGATTGATTGATTAATATAAATATTTTTATTCTAAAAAGTGAAAGGTAAAAGCAGAGCTATAGCAGCTGAGTCAGTACTGACAACTACTAAACAAGTTCCTGCAGGGGTCTGGAGGAACTTCTGATACTTAACCTTAGACGGGAAGATAAGACTTGGCTCTTTTAGTTTTGGTTTCATACATTTTATCATCAGGCTTGATGTTATCAAATGGTCATCCAAATTTTTTTTTAAAACAGACATAAAACAACAGGTTTTAATTTAAGCTTTTAAAGCACATAGACATACGAATACTGTGCTCAGTGATAGAAAGGGTTGTGTGCCAGGCTAGCTATGAGTGGAAAATGGTTTACTCATATGAGCAACTTTTCAAGTCAAAAGTGTTTTTATAAATTTATAGCTCAAAATGTAGTTTCTTTGACTGTATTTTGTTCCAAAAGATAGATGGGAATATAGAATTTTAGCTTTATCAATACTGTTCTTCTCACATGAAAAAGTATTTAGAAGCAGAATTGAAAGGAATTTAAAAGATCACCAGGAATATCTTTTCAAATTATAGATGAAAAAAAAATTGAGACTCAGAGAGGTTATGTGACAGAACCTGGGTCAGAACTTAAGATGTTTGACTCTTAGCTTGATCACATTGACTCTCTGATCACATCTATTGACCCAAGTAAAAGTTAGGTTTTTTTTTTTCTAAGTATTCCTAGTATCTTTATTAAGTATGTGCTAACTTAGTCTTTCCTGATAATAGAGATGAGGAGATTATATAAATTGGTATTATTCATTCATTTTCCTTAGGAGGCTATTTGTGCTACAGAGGTTGAGTTTAGAGCTTTTTCCTATATATGCCCCTAGGAGCACAAGAGTGAAAGTACTTTATAGTATTATTAGAACCTATCAACACATTTCTATCCATAGCCTAATATTTTATATATACCTAATTTTTGTGAATAACGTACAACCAAAGTAAAAGCAAAAATTTAAAATATATCCAATGTAAATATTAAAATTTACATTCTAATTCTTGTAGGCTGTGATACTACTCTGTAGGTAAATGTGGAACTTTGATAATCCTATATTAGTACTTTCTTAAGTCATATATATATATGTATATATATATATGTATGTATGTATATGTGTGTGTGTAAAGATATATAATGTCTATGTATGCATACTCATTTATCAATGACATAGTTACATTATGTGTGTATAATATGATTTATAAGTATGTGTAGAATTAATAAATGAAGATCTTAAATGAATCTAGTCTAGGTAAAAATAGTCATCAAGAAAAAATTAGTCTTGCTCATATGTTCTCTAAGAAGGTTTAATCATAGTGCACCATCCAAACCCATCAATAAGTTTTATTCTTGACACAAGTTTGGAAGCCTGTTGAATAGATGTCTTAGAAGTATGAAGAAATGTATACTACTAGTATTAGTGCAGACATGAAAAATGTCTTATCGCTGGAAAGTAGATGATGAAATAGTATTGTAGTATCACATTAAAGATCAGTTAACATTACATAACACAAGTAGCAACATGTTCTTATCAGTTTAATATCTCAATATCTACATTATGAATTTCTGTGGCTCAACTAAAATCCAAGCTGAGACTCCATCCTCTGTGATCTTAACTTCTTAGCCTATAGGCTGTTGACAGTGATGGTCTTAGAAATACATGGTCCACAGATCAAAGAGCTGTCCTGTCTGTGTGGAAAAAATACACCTGTAACAACCCTTTAAAAGTGGTATTTATCTCATAAAAGAAATTAGGATGGGAATATATAATATGTATTAAAATATATTAATATATTTATATAATATATAAAGTCACCCTTTTCTATAGAGTGACTGTATAATAATGACAGTAACTAAAAACTTGTTGCCATTCCTTATTTTATACTCAAAGTCTTTTATTGCTAACATGCTAATACTCTGCAGCAAAATAGTTCTTCTAAATATAATACATTTCATTTATGAAGGCATGATGTATTTATGCCACATCAAGCTTCCTTAAATAGCAAACGATAGAACACCTATTCACAGAAGCTAACTTTTGAATGTTTCATTTGGCTAATTTTATTTGGCCAAATTCTACATAGATCTTAAGTTTAGAAAACTTTGCAAACCACATCACAATACAGTTTTATTTTTTCCCCCTAAATAATATTCGCTTTCTGAAAGGCTCTGTTTGTTTTGTGTTGCCCACTGATGTCGTCAGAGTGTTTGATTTGTGCTTCCCTCTCAGATAGAAGAGCTGGAGAAGCAGCTGGTCCTTGCCAACTCAGAGCTAACTGAAGCACGGACAGAGCGCGACCAGTTCAGTCAGGAATCTGGGAATTTGGACGACCAACTTCAAAAGCTGTTGGTGAGATTATGCTCTAAAATATGACTGACATTAATTCTGGGAAGTTTTTCACCTAAATATTTCACAAAAATAGTTTCATTTATAAAATTACAATTTTCACAAAATATTTGTGCATACATATAAAATTATTCAAGTTTTGCATGTAAAATCCTATCTAATAAAGAGGGAATATGCAAATTGACCGTCACTCCGTCACAAAGATGGCTGCACTCACAGCTGAGGCCAAGTTCCCATAAGGAACCTTAACAAGCAATCAGCAGGGACCTGAGGCTATGCCCTCCCCAATCCCTGTGGGGCTTGATATCAACCAATGTCCCCCACCTGGCAGGGCTTGACAAGGGATCTCAGGCCACACACCCCCATCTGGCAGGGCTTGCCAGGGGATCTCAGGCTGTGCCCCACACCAGGCAGGGCTTAATAGGGGCGCTTCCTGTCCTGGTGCTGGGCTAGGGGACCTCAGGCTGCTCCCCGAGCCCCAGCGCCAGGCCGGGGGACTTGAGGCAGTTCCCCCCACCAAGTGGAGCTTGACAGTGGACCTCAGACTGCACCCCTCACCCGGGGGGCTTGACAAGGGACTTCAGGCTGCACCCCGCACCTCGGAACCAGGCCAGGGGACCGCAGGCTGCACCCCTGCCCCAGCACTGGGCCAGGAGACCTAAGGCTGCACCCCCCTGCCTGGCAGGACTTGACAGGGGACCACAGGCCATGCTTCCTACCCAGAGGGCTTAACAGGGGACCTCAGGGTGCACCCCCAGTACTGAGTTGGGGAACTCAGGCTGAAACCCCCGCCCAACAGGGCTTGATGGGGGACCTCAGGCCATGCCCCCAACCCAGCGGGGCTTGACAGGGTCTCTCAGGCTGTGTTTCCCACCTGGCAGTGCTTGACGGGGACCTCAAGACACACCCCCCTCTCTGGTCTGGGCTGGGGGACCTCAGGCCACAGACCTCATCTTGGTGCCCGGCCTGGGGACCTGCCGGGGAGGGCTTGACAAGGGTGGGACTGGCTGTGTCTGGATCTAGCCCTATAGGGGAGGGGCTGGCCGGTCTGGGTCTCATGATTTTGAGATGCATGTGGGTGGGTCGGGACTTGACTCTGGATCTGGTGGTGTGCCCCAGACTCTAACAGAAGGAAAGTTTTCATATACATTTTACTAATTTTCTTTCATCTCTGACACTTGTATTATAAAGTGCAAATAGTAATATTAAATTATTTCCTCTAATTAATTCCCCTTTAATATGCATGAATTTCATGTACCAGGCCACTAGTATTTTATATTTTACCTTTTTCTTCTTAAGTAGAACTGTCATGGCTTAAATGTTAAGTGAAGCTGATCTTCAAAGAACCATAGTTTTCAACTAGATACTACAGTCTGCTAAATTGAAGTAGTGTTAAGTGTTCATTTCAAAGCAAAGTAACATTTAAAACACATACAAATTATGTATATAGAAAATTTGAATGGAAATTTAGGTTAACTATTTTTTAAAGAATGAAAAGGGAATTCTGATCATTGTAAACCAGCCTCTGTTAGAGGTTCTATAGGCTGAGAAATCTGGGAGAAGGAAATGTTTGGTACCCCTTTGTGTGATCCAGCGGGACAGTAGAATACATTTCTCTTTTACTCGCTAACCCCATTCTAGGGAACAGTGCTCTCCACTGGTAACTCCATTTTTCTTAGGCTGACATGGAACTTGAGCATCACCAAAGACTTAGAGCTGGCAACTATGTGTGCAAAGCTCTAGACCTGGGGATAAGTTTTCTCTTCTTTCCCTCCTATTTCCTATTTCCAATCCTTTATATACACCTAATGCTCCAAGCAAATGCCCCTTTCCAGTCTCTCTTCCTAATCTCTGCATCTCCAAACTGTCCCCAAGGTCCAACTCAAATGCCTTCTCGAAGCATTTTGATCTCCTTAGTGATTTCTCTCTGCTAGTCCTTAGCTCTGTCTCTAATGAAAAACCACTTCCAGTTATTTGTGTCTCTTTTCTTTCTCTCTGGGTGATAACTCCTTGAGGATCTATGAGAACTTGTTTCTCCTACTCTGTGGAGTTTTTGCTACCAGTAGGTAACACTCTATAGATGTATTTTTGTTAGTAACTGAAGAGGGAGGTAATTCTATTCACACTCCAACTGCTATTCCAATCCTAGTACAGGACACTAGTCTGCATTTCCGAATCAGTAATCCAAATTACTATTGCTATTCCCTCAACCTTTTGAACATTTTCTTATTACAGGAACATAATATCTTTGTTAGAAAATTCAAAACTTAAAAACAGATAACTTTAAAAATCTACAGTGTTTTCCTTTTCATTACATATTATTTGGGGCCCAGTCCATTGAGATTTACTGGTAATGCTGAAAATTACAACTAAGCCAAATATCAACTATTTTTTCTAGGAAATGTTCATAATCTAGCTATTAAAAAGGGATCTAATTCCAAAATTAAAGTATCCTCAAATCACATAAAAACTTCAAAGATGACATGAGGAACATAGAGTTTTATTTTTATTATTTGCTACTAAAGGGGAAATAAACCTCACTTTTTGTAGGCTGATCTCCATAAGCGAGAGAAGGAACTGAGTCTGGAGAAGGAGCAGAACAAGCGTCTGTGGGACCGGGACACTGGCAACAGCATCACCATTGACCACCTGCGGCGGGAGCTGGACGACAGGAACATGGAGGTGCAGCGCCTGGAAGCCCTCCTCAAGGCCATGAAGAGCGAGTGTCAGGGCCAGATGGAAAGGCAGGTCAGGCAGGACACGGGACAGCTTCTCCAAATGGTCTCTTGGGGGTGAGGGAAGGATGTATTTTATGTCTCATTGGTTAAACTATAAAAAAAAACACACACACATGTATGGGCCTAAAATAGCTTTAAAATAGAGCTATGGCTTCTATGAGCAATGCTTGTTATTTCAGTATTTTTGACCACTTATTAAATTTAAAATGTTAAGCTTTTTCTCATTTTTGTCCAGTTGCCTTTTTCACCTAGAATTTGGTACCCTAATAATTGCTTATTTCAGAAAAGCATCAAGCCATAGGGAGAATTAGGAATAGCTGAGTGGAAGGTTTTTAGGAGAAATCTCTGGTTTTGTTTTTACTTTTCTCCACGTGGATTGAGACTGAGCTATACATAGGACAGTGCACTCCAGGTCAGTGCATGGTGAGGAGATATGGTGCACTCTGCTCAGAGTGTGGCCCCTCAGCACTGGAAGGACATGGTTCCATTGCCACTTACTGCCGCAGAGACATAAAAAGCATTCCACAAATGTAACCTTCCCAAACGTGAAAGCAAACCAAAGGGGCCAGACTTAGCTTAGACCCAGGCAAAGCCGTCTTCCTATTGTCTGGCCCAATCTGGGCAAGAAGAAAGACGAAAGAAGCGATTAGAATTTAGACTCTTACTCTTTTCCTAACAAGGGCTCGAGAATGTGAATGTTGGCTAAAAGCTATTATTCACTTTTCCCTAAGAGGTAGAATTAAAGAGCAGATTGATGGGAAATAGAAAAGGCAGTTATCTACAGTCCTACCACACTTCCCCCTGTAGCCAGTTTTAATTTAAACATCCTCAAAGGGATCTTCCTAAGATCCCCACACTAGAAAGCAATTTTGGAGGAACATTAATATTTAATTAAGGCCTCTCCACCTTGGTCTAATTAATAAATGTCATCTATGATCTATATAGAGTTCTAAGAGCAAAATGATTTGAGTTGGTCTAAGTAATTATTATCCGATGAATGATTGCATGTTTTTAAGCTAACTTGTTATATCTCTTGAGGTTACTGCTGCCTCTCTGCCCAAATCCATGAAATTCGTTTTTCTATAATAATCAGATGGCAGCAATTCAAGGAAAGAATGAAAGCCTAGAAAAAGTGTCCTCCTTGACTGCTCAGCTTGAATCCACCAAAGAGATGCTTCGCAAAGTCGTAGAAGAGTTGACCGCCAAGAAAATGACCCTGGAGAGCTCCGAGAGGACCGTGTCAGACTTGACCGTTTCCCTCCAGGAAAAAGAGAGAGCCATTGAGGCCACCAATGCGGAGATCACCAAGCTGCGCTCCCGGGTCGACCTGAAGCTGCAGGAGCTGCAGCACCTGAAGAATGAAGGGGATCACCTCAGAAACGTGCAGGCAGAGTGCGAGGCCCTCAGGCTCCAGATGGCTGAAAAGGACAAGGTCATCGAGATTTTGCGACAACAGATCGAAAACATGACGCAGCTGGTGGGCCAGCATGGACGAACTGCCGGTGCCATGCAAGTAGAAAAAGCTCAGCTTGAGAAAGAGATTAATGATAGGAGGCTGGAACTACAGGAATTCAAGGTCTGTACAGTTTTTTGTGGTGTAGCTTTTCCCCATGAATAAGTCTGATCTAATTTACTGAAAAGGGGTTTTGTAATGACAGTGCGTAGACACTGAAATTGTTTGAAATTATTTGTGTCTATTTGTATCTGTGTGTTTTTTTTTTGTGTGAGAAAGGAACCATACTTTCATTAGATTCCAAACAGAATGGACCAATAATGTTTCAGAACTGCCTCTACAAAAGAAAAAAAAAAATCTGAAAATGCACAGCTTCTTCATGAAGCTTTTCCTGGTCCCACAGTTTAACTTTTTTTCTCCCTCTTCAGACCTAAATATGAACCACATCTCCCACCACTCAGTAACTGGAAAACACTGGACTGTTTACTGAATCTGTAAAACAAAACAAAACCAGGACAACAAAACCCAATAACCTTACTGGGTTACTTGAGGCTTAAATGAGAAATTTTATATCAAATACTTAGTTTAGTTCTTGATCTGTAGAAGATGTTTAGGAAATATTAGCTCCCTTCACCTGTTCCATTCTCTGTGTAAATCTTACTTCACTTTACTTGTACCCTGGATCACTTTCAATACTGCACTGTGTGTGTGTTTAATTAGCAGTGTCTCTATTCCCTGTAAGACTCAGACTTCCTTAAGCAGATACACATTTTATTCATCTTTGTTCACCTGCCCCATGTCTTAGTGCCTTTCACCCATCAGATACTCAGTGAATAGTTATCAAAATTTTAAATTATTGAGTGAATTTTTTAAAAATTTGATTTTCTAAGTTTTGTATCATCTGTATCTCTGCCTTGATAACTAATAGGAGACAAATCAAATACCATTAATTCTTTTTCCTTTTATCATTACTGAGATGTAATTGATTTGCAGCACTACATAAGTTAAAGGTATACAGCATAATGACTTACATTTATTGTGCAATGATTGCAACAGTGAATTTAATTAACATTTATCATCTCATAGAAAAGAAAACAATGTTTTTCTGCTCGTGCTGAGACTTTTAGGATCTACCATCTTAGCAATTTTCAAATACACCATACAGCAGTGTTAACATGCTGTACATTATATCCCCAGTATTTATTTATCCTGTAACGAAGTTTGTACTATTGGACCCTACTTTTACCTAGTCTCCCTAATTACAAATCTCACATAAACTTTATCTTATTTTTATTTTTTTAAAATATGTTTTGCCAAAACCGGTTTGGCTCAGTGGATAGAATGTCAGCCTGCGGACTAAAAGGTCCCAGTTTCGATTCCGGTCAAGGGCATGTACCTTGGTTGTGGGCACATCTCCAGTAGAGGGTGTGCAGGAAGCAGCTGATCGATGTCTCTCTCTCTCATCGATGTTTCTGACTTTCTGTCCCTCTCCCTTCCTTCCTCTCTGTAAAAAATAAATAAAATATATATTTAAAAATATATATATATGTTTTATTGATTTTTTTTACAGAGAGGAAGGAAGAGGGATAGAGAGTCAGAAACATCAATGAGAGAGAAACATCAATCAGCTGCCTCCTGCATATCCCCTACTGGAGATGTGCCTACAACCAAAGTATATGCCCTTAACCAGAATCGAACCCAGGACCTTGCAGTTCGATGCTCTATCTACTGAGTCAAACCAGTCAAGGCACAAATCTCATATAAACTTTATTTTTATTATTTTTTTATTTTAATGAATCTTTATTGTTCAGATTATTACAAATGTTCATCTTTTCCTCCCATATCTCCCCTCCACCTGGCTCCCACCCCACACTCTGCCCTTACCTCTCCCGCATTGTCCTCATCCATAGGTGTATGATTTTTGTCCAATCTCTCCCTACAGTCCCCCTCACCTCTTTCCTCCCTAAGAATTATCAGTCCACTCCCTTTCTATGACTCCAATTCTGTTATAGTCACCAGTTTATTCTGTTCATCAGATTCGTAGTTCACTTGATTTTTAGATTCACTTGTTGATAGATATGTATTTGTTGTTCATAATTTTTATCTTTACCTTTTTTTTCTTCTTCCTCTTCTTAAAGAGTACCTTTCAGCATTTCATATAATACTCATTTGGTGTTGATAAACTCCTTTAGTTTTTTCTTATCTGTGAAGCTCTTTATCTGACCTTCAATTCTGAATGATAGCCTTGCTGGGTAGAGTAATCTTGGTTGTAGGTTCTTGCTATTCATCACTTTGAATATTTCTTACCACCCCTGTCTGGCCTGCATAGTTTCTGTTGAGAAATCAACTGACAATCCTATGGTTGCTCCCTTGTAGGTAATTAACTATTTTTCTCTTGCTGCTGTTAATATTCTCTCTTTGTTTTTTGCTCTTGATATTTTAGTTATGATGTGTCTCAGTGTGGTCCTCTTTAGATTCCTTTTGATTGGGGTTCTGTGCACTTCCTGGACTTGTAAGTCTATTTCTTTCACCAGGTGGGGAAAGTTTTCAGTCATTATTTCTTCAAATAGATTTTCAGTATCTTGCTCTCTCTCTTCTTCTGGCACCCCTATAATTCTGATGTTGGTATGCTTGAAGTTGTTTCAGAGGCTCCTTACACTATCTTCACATTTTTAATTCTTTTTTCTTTGTTCTTTTCCAGTCGAGTCTTTTTTGCTTCTTTGTATTTCAAATCTTTGACTTGATTCTTGCGTTACTCCAGTCTGCTGTTAGGTTTCTGTATAATATTTTTTATTTCAGTCAGTATTTGTTTAATTTCTAGTTGGTCCTTTTTCATCTCCTCTTGGGTCTCGCTAAATTTATCCATTTTTTTCCTAGGAAATTTTTAAAAACCTTATGACCGTGGTTTTGAACTCTATATCCAGTCATATGTTTTCCTCCATTTCTTTTGTTTGTGATCTGTTCCTTTGTCTCCACATTTTTGCTTCTTCCCTGAGTTGGTAGAGTAGCTTTGTGTGCTAGGTGTCCTATGTTGCCCAGTAGCTCTGCCTCCCTAGTTACCTGAGGTGGACACTCTTGCTGCACCCTTTTGTGAACTGTGTGTACAGTCTTGTTGTAGTTAATTCTTGATTGTTGTTGGTATCACTGAGGGGAATTAACCTCCAAGACAATTGGTTGTGAGGATCAGCTGTGTCTGCACATGCGCACTTGCCTCCAGACCTCTGCTTTTCATGCGCGTGCGCATGTGAGTTTCCGGACCTCTGCCTTTCCAATTCCCCTGAGTTTCTTTGTGCTCTAGGGACTTGTATGAGTCTGAGTTCCCAGGGTCTCGCCCAAAATTGGGGTTCAGTGCAGTTGGATTTCAGTGCTGTTGTGAGGTTCTGTTTTCCTCCCGCTAGAGAAAGCCAGTGGCACAAGCAGCAGTCAGTGCTCTGTGTGCACACTTTTGCCCACACTTTTGCATGCACTTTCACATGCACTTTCATGCACTCCCAGAGCTCTATCTTTCGCAGCTCCCCTAAGTTTCCCTGCACTCCTTCCTTTTCATAACAGTCCAGACTCCCCCATATGAGTCTTGCCTGGAGCTGGGGCTCAGTACAGACAGAAGTGGGGTTCAGTGCAGATGAGATTTTCCATCTCCCTTTCACTAGAGGAAGCCAGCCAGACCCTCCACAGCTCGTCTTCTCCACGAGCATGTACCTCAGCTTTTTACAGCTTCTCTGAGTCTTCGTGAACCTCTCTTTTTACTTCTAGTTGTAGAATTTCCACTCCGCCAGCTTTCCTGTGGTTCTGGATGGTGTCCATTCTGTCTTTTAGTTGTAGTTTTGAAATTGTTGTGCGAGACAGCAGCTTAGGTGTTCACCTATGCTGCCATCTTGGTTTTTCTACTCTCACATAAACTTTAGATGCTAGAGTTTCCTTATTCTAAAAATAAGACCAACTATAGATTATTGTCTGTCTTATGGAGATATACAAGTTTATTGCATTAAAATTGGAATTCTCTGTTAAACTTTTATTTAATTATATCATAAGAACCTTTTAAATGGCCAAACTCACCGTGAAAGAAACTTTTAAGGCATCTTAATGGTTAGCCCTTACAATGAAAACTTTAGAATAAGTTTACATATTAGAGAAAAAATATTCCACCTTTTTATTAAAGAAAAGAGATGAATTTCTAGTATTGTTAATAGTACAAACAAATGGAAGAATCATATTGAATCTTACACTTTAAAAAATAAATCAATTTAATTTTAATAAAAACCTTATGAGGTAGGCACATTATTATCCAATTTTACAGATGAGGAAGCTGAGACATGGAGACATTAAGTAACTTGCCTGTGAGCAACACTACCTTGGGATTTTATCCTGTGCAGTATAAGAGTGAATATTACAGTTATCCCTCAGTGATATTATGGATTTGGTTCCAGACTACCACAGTGAAGTATCACAATGAAGCAAGCTGTAATCTTATTGCTGGTATAATCTTGTCTTCAATTTGTAAAAATCACAAAATCTATGAAGCACAAAGTAAAGTGCAATAAAATGATTATATTTAAGGCAAACAGGCCTTAATTTGAAGGGACAACCTGATGACCAAAATAGTAAGTTTAAAAAAAGATTAAGTATAATCACAGAAAAAAAATACACCACATTTTGTATCTATATCAATATTAATATTTGGAGAAATATACACCAAACAGTAGAAATTTTTTTGACAAAAATAACTTTATTTTAAAATGACATTTGTTTAGAAGCTTCTAGGATACCTCTGTTCCCTTGAAATGTAATGTGAACCACATATATGATTTTAAAGTTTCTAGTAGACATGCAAAAAGAAACAGGTGAAATTAATTACATACTTTAATATATCCACAATATGATGATATTTTACATTTTTTAAAGTATATTGTTATAACCAATATAACAAATGAAGATATTTTACATTTTTTTAAAGAATAAAGCCTTTGAAATCTGGAATATTTTACACTTATAAGCACATCTCCACTTAGATTAGCTACATTTTTAGTACACAGTAATCACATGTGGCTAGTGGCACAGATATATGCTGAATTGACAACTAAGGTTAAAAGAAAGGTAAAATATTGCTTTTTTTTCCCCCACTTAATCTATTGATACTTTATAATAAAACAACAAATTTAATATCCTGGGAAACAGTGAAAAGCCATTTATATATATATAGGATATTAAAACAACATGTTAGCCAAAACTGGTTTGGCTCAGTGGATAGAGCGGCGGCCTGTGGACTGAAAGGTCCCAGGTTTGATTCCGGTCAAGGGGGCATGTACCTTGGTTGCGAGCACATCTCCAGTAGGGGGCGTGCAGGAGGCAGCTGACCGATGTCTTTCTCTCGATGTTTCTAACTTTCTATCCCTTCCTCTCTGTAAAAAATCAATAAAATATATTTAAAAATAAATAAATAAATAAAACATGTTATAACTATATATGTACATAATCTTAATTTCTTACTCTACCTATTGTATTTATTACTATATTTAGATTTTAAAAGATAAAAAAGATTCAAAGATACGAGAGCTGGAGGCCAGAGTGAGTGACCTGGAGCTTGAAAAGGTGAAGCTGGTGAATGCAGGCTCTGAACGACTTCGTGCAGTGAAGGACATCAAACAGGAGAGAGATCAATTATTAAATGAGGTGAAGGCTAGTAGGAATGACTTAAACACCCTTACAGGTATGTCACTTCAGTTCATATTTTTTTTATTATTATTTTAAAATGTATTTTATTGATTTTTTACAGAGAGGGAGAGGGATAGAAAGTTAGAAACATCGATGAGAGAGAGACATCGATCAGCCACCTCCTACACACCCCCTACTGGGGATGTGCCTGCAACCAAGGTACATGCCCTTGACCGCAATAGAACCTGGGACCTTTCAGTACACAGGCTGATACTCTGTCCACTGAGCCAAACCGGTTTTCGGCTTAACTGTACTTTTTAGTCAGCCCTCAGAGTCCATAAAATTCTTTGCCGAATTTCCAAGAGAAGGGTGAAGGAAGTGGAAACCTTGAATTCTTTGAGTCACATATCTTTATTAGAGGTTTAATGATAAAGCAATATGTGTAGACAAACTTATGCAAATTTTATGAAAGGAAAAATCCAAGGCTTTAAATTTAAAAATGAAATACTTCTTGTTCACAATTAGTATGGTAGAGGCATAATTTGCTTCACACATAGACACACCACACAAACATATCACTAACATACCACACATGCACACACACAGTCAATGGTTCCTGAGTATTTACTAAGCCAGAGAGAGAGGCCTTATAAACACAACAGTGAGGCTCCCAGATAGTTGGTAGCTAGACTATATGGAGTGGGTTACAGTACAGTGGCTGGGGTACAGTGGGTTTGTGCTGAATGCAGATGCAGAAGAGGGCAGAAAATCGGCCTCCTTCAAGAGATGTCATCTGTGTAGGTTTGAAGGGGGAAAAGGAAATTGGCAGGTGAAAAACAGGTGGGAGGCCAATCCAAGCAGAGAGAACATTATGGGCAAAGCCATGAAGGCATGAAATAACATAATGTGACCTCAGAAGTATTTGTTGGAGTAAAAGCCTGAAGGAATGAGGACTAAGAAATGAGGCAGAATAGATAGGCAGAGCCAGACAATGTGGAGCCAGCAAAGGGCACTAAGTAAGAGATTGTTATCAAATTTACATTTTAGAAGAAGTGTGTCAGCAGTAAATACAGAAAGGCAAGACTAAAAGGACAGGGGCCAACCAGTCAAAGAGGATTTTTCGAGTTCCCAGAGATCCCAGGAAAATATAATGAGAACTTGATCTAAAGCAATGGCAGTAAGAATGAGAGGAGAGGGAAGAATTCAGAATATTTTGGGAGAAGGAAATCAACAATATTTAGTGATTGGAGAGATTGTGTATGGGTTTCAGGTTTCAAGTTTGAATTATTGGGAAAACAATGATACCAACAACTGAGAGAGGGAAACTGGAAGGAGAGTGAGATGCAATCAGTAGGAGATAAGTTCCAGGGCATCCACATGGAAATGTCTGGTAGACAGAGATGTCACCAAAGAGTTCTTAGCTCTGTCTGTTTCCTATATATGTAAATCTATTGATCATATATACATATCCTATATAATAAAAGGCTAATATGCAAATAGACCAAATGGCAGAATGACCAGTCTATATGACATGCACTGACCACCAGGGAGCAGACACCTCAATGTAGGAGCTGTCCCCTGGTGACTAGTGCACTCCCACAGGGGGAGTGCTGCTTAGCCAAAAGCCAGACTCATGGCTAGCCAGTGCAGCAGCGGTAGCAAGAGCCTCTCCCATCTCCACAGCAGCTTAAGGATGTCTTGACTGTCAGTTTAGGCCTGCTCCCAGTGGGGAATGGGCCTAAGCTGTCAGTCGGACATCCACTGAGGGCTCCCAGACTACAAGAGGGCACAGGCTGGGCTGAGGGACCCCTCCCCACCTCAGGTGCATGAATTTTGTGCACCAGGCCTCTAGTATAAATATAGATAAATACTGTAGTGTGTGTGTGGTATTTTTGTATTTAAATGATGAATGCATGCCAGGTATTTTGATAGTTACTGAGATGAAAAGTCAGATAAGACACATGATAATTTCAGGTTACTTATTGTGTTATGGAGATCTATCTACCTACAGATGATGGTTAAATCTATTGTAGTGAGTATGATAACCCCCCAAAAAAGGTATAAGGTGAAACAGATGTGAGTCAGTTACACAGGTGGGAGAAAAGTAGTGAATAATAAGTGAGTAGAGGAGAAAGATCCACCAAAGAAGATTTTAAAAAGAGTCAGATACCTGCAGTTGTGCATGTACATACATCTAATGTCTGTAACAAATTACAGTATAACTAAATGAAGTATTTTACAGCTCTAAAATTATGTTATGACTAGAGGCCCAGTGCACGAAATTCATGCAGTTGGAAAGAGTCACTTAGCCCAGCCTGCACCCTTTCACAGTCTTGGAGCCCTCAGGGGATGTCCTGCTGATGGCTTAAACTTGCTCCAACAGTCAGACATCCTTAGCACTGCTGTGGAGGTAGGAGAGGCTCCTGTCACTGCCACTGAGCTTACCAGACATGAGCCTGGCTCAGGGCTTCTGGTGGAGCAACACTCCTCCTGTGGGAGTGCAGGGACCACCAGGGAGCAGCTCCTGCATTGAGCATCTGCCCCCTAGTGGTCAGCATACATCATAGCAACCGGTAGTTCCACTGTCTGGTCAATTTGCATATTGGCCTTTTATTATATAGGATTAGTTACAAATAAAATATACTTCATAACAATGGGATAGAAAAATAACATTGACTATCATGTTCTACAGAGGACTACGAAGTCTTGAAAAGGAATTTTCGAAACAAAAGTGAAGAAATGGAAACTACTACAAATAAGCTGAAAATGCAATTAAAATCTGCACAGTCTGAACTAGAACAAACAAGAAATACATTGAAATCAATGGAAGGATCTGATGGTCATGGTATGCTTTATTTGATTTTTGTTTTGTTTTGTTTTTAATTCCACTGATATAGATTTATTAAAAAACCCAAACCTGGATACATTGCCTGTCATCTCTTCATGTGCCCTGTGATGTGAGAGAGAGAGCAATAGTTATCAATGATGGATGCTATAGAGCAATAGTTTTTACTTGTTTGTTTTTCTTTTGTGGGGGAGGGGAATTTCCATGTGTTTATGTGTCTGAATTTTTCCTTGTAGTTATTTCAATTATTTCCAGCAGACTTCCATACTTATAAATGCCAATTAATTGTTTTTAAGGCTGTGTTGCTATAAATACAACTTACTGGTAATTTTCATTCAACCCCTTATTTTTCATGTGTTCATTATTTATAAACATATATCTGTGGCTAATTGTTAATTCCTGGGAAGGAGCTCTGGAATTGAATTGCTAGGATGAGGGGTCCTTCTCTTCACTTTGACCTATTCCCTTTTTACCTTACTGCCCATATTCAGAGAGAGAAGTTTACTGTTTCCTATTTCATATTTCTGATTTGGCTGTATTAGCTGACTATAAAAATGAATATGTAAGTTAAGTCTACATTCTTCCATTTCTTAATATTTTTTAATGACAAAAGATTTATTTTTGTGCTTGCTTCAGCAGCACATATGCTAGAATTAGAATGACACAGAGAAGATTAGATGGCACACACATTTTTGAATTGTTTCATGTTTAGTGTGGTTCTCAGAGGCTCAGCTCTTTCTTTGCTGGTTCACATCAAGAAAATGGTGGGGTTTCGAGAGGTCACTCATGAGGCCCATTTGGGGTCTGTCTCTTCTCTCAAGATAGAGCCCCTGCCTCAGGGCCCTCAGGTATCTCCACAAGGGCCTCAGTCACAGTATAATTACTAAATTAACCAGGTAATCTTGTATTTGTATTCAAACGCCTATTTTCATTGATTAAAATTACTTTAAAAACATAAAAGATTTATATAAGAAAATTACCTTTGAAAGCCAATCATGATCCGCTTAATCAGACCAAAATTATTTATAGTGGTAAACCAATGATGTCAGACTTTTTATCTATTAGCATATCACTCTACTGTGCCTCTGATAACCCTGTTTTTGATAGGTTAGCTATAGGAACTATATTCATTAGCATTCTTGTTTTTAAAGAATGATACTTTTTCCTTTTTTTTTTAACCTCTAATCTGTAAATGGACCTGACTCAAAGCAGTGGCATTTTCAAATCTCTTTCCTCAGTTGACTATAGGGAGCCTGTGTTGGAATTTCCAAGCAAGGAGGAGCTTTATATAAATTTCCAGTGGCCTGCCATATTCTAAGTATTCAGTGCCTATTACTTGTACAAAACATTTTCATTCTGTCACGTCTCATTAAATTATCTCATATATGCTTATGCTGCCAATTTAACTATTGAAAGAATAGTGAATTCCAAGCATATAACAATAACCATGGGAATAAAAATGAATGGTTTGTGATATCACTGGAATCTTTTTTTAAAAATATATTTTATTGATTTTTTACAGAGAGGAAGGGGGAGGGATAGAGAGTTAGAAACATCCATGGGAGAGAAACATTGATCAGCTGCCTCCTACACACTCCCTACTGGGTATGTGCCAGCAACCAAGGTACATGCCCTTGATCAGAATCGAACCTGGGACCCTTGAGTCTGCAGGCCAATGCTCTATCCACTGAGCTAAACTGGTTAGGGCATCACTGGAATCTTTTAAAAGATCACTAACAGTAGATGTCTTATGTAGTATTTGAAATCTGAGTTTCTAGAAAAATTATTTTAGTAAAAATATTATATATATTATTTATTATATAACTATATGTTTTATGTATGTGTTTCCTATATGTATAAGTGTGCCACACCAGCATGGCCATAGGTGAACCTGAGGGGGTCAAGCATGGTGAAGGATCAGAAAAGACAGACAAGAGAATACAGCTGGGGCTGGATGGATCTCTAGTGCCTGGATAAGGACACAGAGAGATGCAGCCTGCAAGCCGAAACTTTATTTTATAGTCAGAGCATACAAAGCAAAATAAGGGAAATGGTCAACATGTTTACAATGTTCTTGTGAGTTTCACTTGTTTTGGCAGCACTTGCTGCACTTCCCACAGCCCACTAACTACCTAGGAAGGAACTAGGGAGGATTATAAGGTTAAGCTTAGTTATGGTAGGAGGGCTGAGCCCTCCAAGCTGGGACTTGTTTGTGGTCCTGTCACAGGTCAGTCCAAGGCTTCACCCAATAGCCACTCCCTACATCTACGTATGAATTTGGTCAGCATTATTTATTTCTATTGGAGATATGGTAAATTATAATGATCAATGAAATTAATACCAGTAACAAGGAAATCACAAAATATTATCATACACACACACACACACACTAGAGGCCCAGTGCACGAAATTCCAGGACCCCATGGGGATTGGGCCGAGCCCATCAGACATCCCTATTGCAGTCCAGTGCTCTCACAGTCTGAGACCGCTCACTCCTTACCACCCACCTCCAGCGGAGGCAGGAGAGGCTCCTGCCACCACCACTGCACTCATCAGCCATGAGCCTGGCTTCTGTCTGACCAGTGCTCCCCCTGTGGGAGCACACTGACCACCAGTAGGCGGCTCCTGCATTGAGTGTCTCCCCCCTGGTGGTCAGTGCATGTCATAGCTACTGGTCTTTCTGCTAGTCATTCTGCCATTTACTCAATTTGCATATTAGGGTTTTATTATATAGATATACACACACATAGTTTAAAACCAAGTAATTGCTGAAAATTGTTATACCTCAATGTTGTGAAACTGTCCAGAGAATCTTACTTGTCACCTTCTCATAATGCTTAACCTTCTCATTATAGTAGCCACTCAAAATTTAGAAACTTAAAACTAAGAGATGTTTTTTTAAATGTTTCCCAGCTATGAAAGTGGCAATGGGGATGCAAAAGCAAATAACAGCTAAAAGAGGTCAGATAGATGCCCTTCAGAGCAAGATACAATTTTTGGAAGAGGCAATGACAAATGCAAATAAGGTAAGTCCCTATCCTCAGGGTGGGAAAAACCAACATGTTCACTCATTAATATACTAGAAAACAGAATAAGAGAGAGCAGAGATTAAAAAGTACAGTGGAGAAAAGAAAAGAGGTTACTTCTGACTGAGAAAATGAGGGAAAAGTTCCTGAAGGAACATTTGAGCCAGATCTCAAAGGAGCTAGTTAAGTGCAGGAAATGGGCAAAAGGACATTCCTGATAAAGACAGGAATGATTATAAACAAAGCACCATTCTGTTGTAATGCAGCATGTGTTCCTAAAATTACTGTGCTATACAAACTGAGCAAGGAAAACCACAGGGCTTATAAAAACAATGGGATGAGAAGCACCACACTGACAAATTTAATTAGTGACACAAAAAATAGGAAGCTAATGAAAATGGTAGCACAGTATTACACATATTCAGTAGTAATACATAAATACTACAGCAGCCATGGCCCCTTTCCTTAAAAAATACCAGAAGTTTCCTTGTAGAAGTGTGCATCAGAGGGTCGCAGCTTGTGAGTTATTATGAAGGGGTAGAAGGTAGCTTTTCTGTAATACCAGATGTGCTTGGAAGTGGCTCATAATACAGGGTAAATGGAGTAGCTAATAGAGAGTTGTTTGAACAGTGCATGTATGCTCTTTGTATATTCCTATGCATATTTGTTTAGCTGGGTACAGTTTTCTACATTGATCTTATATTTCTCATAAATGAAACTTCACATAAGTAAATGTGAAATTTGTGTTATGCTCAAGTGTCCCTTGATAATACCACACTTTGGAAAAAATTTGCATTTTTTAACAGAAGAGTTAGAACTGACTGTAATGGAGGTGAGAATATCAAGAGCATAAGTAGAAAATAATAAGTGCAACTCAAGTAATTATTTTCCCCCTACCTAAAAGGAGCTGTTGAAATACTTTTTCAGAATGAGGCTAAACATTAACGAACTAGAGGCTCACTGCATGAATTTGTGCACAGGTGGGGTCTGGCTGGCCCGGCCCCAGTTGGGCGGATTGGAGCCAGGCCTGTTGGGAGAAGGAGACAGCAGGAGGTTGGCTAGTGGGCCTGCCTTAACCGGGCCCAATCAGGGGTGGGCCAGCTGGGGGGAGGGGCCACAGGATGTTGGCCTGCTGGCCCCATCCCCCATTCGGTCCAGTTCACTGGCTACAGTGGGTGTCATAGGGACCAGTCATTCCAGTCATTACAGCGTTCCCGTCGCTGGCTTTTTATATAGAGAGATATGTAAACATTTCTTTGTTCTTTACCATTTTTTCTCCCTCTTTTTTCTCATCTTACATTTTTTCTTTCTTCATCCATTACTTGCTTATTTGAAACCTGAATAGTGCTATGCTCATCCTCCCTGAGGGTTCTTAGGGCACTTAGAGGTACTGCCAGAGATGCCTGCCCTCGCTAAAGGAAAACAAACATTCATCAAAAGTCCCTTCAGAAGTAAAGGAGGTAGTGGGTAAAATAAATTCCTTTTTCTTTTTGAAACCTTTTCTGCTTGACTAATCAGAAAAGAAATAATTATTTTTATTCAAAATGTGTATTATAGTGGTGATATGATCTGTCTTGTTTACATTAAACATTTTCTCTATGAAAAACATTTAAAGAAATGAGGTCTGTGTTTTAACTTGGCTACTGTTCATTTCTTTTTGTCTACCTATTCCATGATGGTTTTTAAAGGAATGAATTAATTTTAATGAAATTTTGTTGAATACCAGAGTATATAAGTATATCAGTAAGTTCATTCTCATCACTGGATTTGAGGGCAGGATCTGTGTGGCCCATTTCTTTTTATGTTGGAGGGACTTGTGAAATGAAATAGTCAACCTTGAAGCAAAATGGAAACCTATAAAACTTTCAAATAAATGCATCTTCTTTAAATCTCTTCTGTCATTTTAAACAAGTTTCAATAAAATTTGGTATATGATTACTCAAATCACAATATACTTTCTTTTTATGACAATGTAATAATTATGTATTTTGTGAGTTGTATCGAGGATTTATTAAGCCTAGAAAAAATAATACCAGTAGTGATAAAAATGAGATAGTAACCTAATTCTAGCACTTCCCAACTCTAAATTAGAAATAATTAAGTAATATATGATTCAACTGTAGTTCAGATCTTTATGTAATCCTATATAATAAAACCCTAATATGCAAATCTACTGAAGGGCTATGATGCACACTGACCACCAGAGGGCAGATGGTCAACACAGGAGCTGGCCCCCAATGACCAGTGTGCTCCCACAGGGGAAACGCTGCTCAGCCAGAAGCCAGGCTCACAGCTAGCAAGCACAGCTGCAGTGGCGGGAGCCTCTCCCACCTCCACTGCAGGCTGGCAGTAAGGAGCAAGGAGTCCCAGAGTGCCAGAGCCCCAGACTTTGTGAGGGATGTCTGACTGCCAGCTTAGGCCCGCTCTCCCCAGTGATCAGCAGGTGGACAATCCCTCTAGGGGTCCCAGACTGCAAGAAGGTGTAGGCTGGGCTGAGGGATCCCTCTCCCAAGTACATGAATTTTGTGTATTGGGCATCTAGTAGTTTTATATTTTTATATATATATATATATATTAAGACATTTAATTTATTTATTTTAAATTTAAGTTCTTTGTTTAAAGTATTACATATGTCTCCTTTCCCTCCCCCATTGATCTTTTCCCAGCCACTTCCACCCCCCAGCACATGCCCTCACCCTCCTACTACCTACCTATGTCCATTGATTAGACTTATATGCATGCATACAAGTACTTTGGTGGACCTCTTACACCCCTCCTCCCCCGCCATCCTCCCTTACCTTCCCTCTGAGGTTTGATAGCCTGTTCTATGTTTCTGTGTCTCTGAATCTATTTCTGCTCAATATATTCCACAATTTTTTTATAGAATCTTTAGAGTTTCCTATGTACAATATCATGTCATCTGCAAATAATGACAGTTTTACTTCTTTTTCAATTTGCATGCCTTTTATTTATGCTTCTTGTCTGATTGCTATGGCTAGCACTTCCAATTCTATGTTGAACAGTAGTGGTGAAAGTGGGCATCTCTGTCTTGTTCCTGCTCTTAGGGGAAATGGCTTTAGTTTTTCCCATTTCGCATGATGTTGGCTGTAGGTTTGTCATATAAGGCTTTTATTATGCTGAGATATGATCCCTCTATTTCCACTTTGCTGAGAGTTTTTATCTAGAAAGGGTGTTGTACTTTGTCAAATGCTTTTTCTCCGTCAACTGATATGATTATGTGAATTTTGTCTCAATTTGTTTATGGGATATATAACGTTTATTAATTTGTGGATATTGTACCAGCCTTGCACCCCCAGAATAAATCCCACTTGGTCATAGTGTATGATCTTTCTAATGTAATGCTGGATCTCATTTGCTAGAATTTTGTTGAGCATTTTAACATCTATGTTCATCAAGGATATTGGCCTGTAATTCTTTCTTTGTGATGCCTTTATCTGATTTGGAGATTAGAGTAATGCTGGCTTCATAGAGCGAGCTTGGAAATGTGCTTTCCTCTTGAATCTTTTGGAATAGTCTGAGGATAGGTTTTAGTTCTTTGAATGTTTGATAAAACTCTCCTGTGAAACCATGGGGACCAGGGCTTTTGTTTGCTGGAATCTTTTTGATTACTGCTTCAATTTTATCAGTAGTTATTAGTCTATTCAGGTTTTTTGATTCTTCCTGATTGAGTTTTAGAGGATTGTATTTTTCTAGGAATGTGTCCATTTCATCTAGATAATCCAGTTTGTTAGAGTAGAGTTATTCATAGTGTTTTTTTTACAATCCTTCGTATGTCTGTGAGGTCAATTGTTACTTCACCTCTTTCATTTCTGATTTTGTTTATTTGGGTTCTCTCTCTTTGTTTTTTTTTTGTGTGTGTGTGAGTCTGGCTACAGTTTCATCAATCTTGTTTATCCTTTCAAAGGATCAGCTCTTGGTTTTATTGATCTTTTGTTTTTTTGTTTGTTTTGGTCTTTATGTTGTTTATTTCTGCTCTGATCCCTGTTATCTCCTTCCTTCTCCTTACTCTGGGATTTTCTTACTGCTCTCTTTATAATTCTTTAAGTTGTAGGGTAGATAATTTATTGCCATTTTTTCTTGTGTGTTTTTTTTTTAGATAGTCCCATAGAGCTGTGAACTTCCCTTTCAGAACTGCTTTCACTGTGTCCTATAGATTTTAGATTGTTGTATTTTCATTGTCAGTTTTTTTATAGCTTTATATTTTCATCACATCTCAGCATCTACATTAGTATATTATTACTGATATTTTTCTCCTCTTAATTGTAGGAGAAACATTTTCTAAAAGAAGAAAAGAATAAATTAAGCCAGGAATTGAGTACTGTTGCAACAGAGAAAAATAAGATGGCTGGAGAACTAGAAGTCCTGAGGTCTCAGGAACGTCGTTTAAAAGAAAAGGTTGCAAATATGGAAGTTGCTCTTGATAAGGTAGTTATTAACGAAATATGTAAAGTCATCATCTACTTACTAACTAAGTAGAATTGTTCTGAATGAACACTCCATGTTAATAAGAACCAAATCTGTGTTATAACTCAATCACCTAGCAAACTGCAGAAAAAAAAAAAGAACATACTATAGAGAAGACTCTTCTGAGGTTTAAGAATACAGTAATATACAGTTATAGAGTGACTCAGCCTCCCCATCCAGAGACACATTTGTTGTGGGGGCAGTGAGTCAGCCACAAGTAACATTTTAAAGACAAGTTAAACTGGCATTCAAAAGCAAGGCACCTGGCTTCGAATTCAACATGGTTGAATAGGCACATCCTGAGCTCACTTTCTCTCACTGACACCAAAACTACATATGGAATAACTATCTCTAAGAACAACCTGAAAACTATAACAGGTTTTCTAAAATTATGGATATAAACAAAAAGCCACATTGAAATGGGGAAGAGAGCTAAGACTAAGTCTAGTCAGGACCTACCCTAACTCCCCACTCCCTATGCAGTCACTCACAAGTGGAAGGGATATCACAACTGCAGAGGTCATCCCAAAAGAGTGCGGGGGTCTGAGTAGCCTGGGGGACCTGCACCAGAAAGAGGAGTCTCTATAACAGTGGTTCTCAATCTGTGGGTCGTGACCTGTTTTCTGATGGTCTTAGGCTCTACAGCAGTGACCCACAGATTGAGAACCACTAACAGGGTCGCCTAAGACCATCAGAAAACACAGATATTTACATTACAATTCACCACAACACGAGGAACTGTATTAAATGGTCTCAGCATTAGAAAGGTTGAGAACCACTGCTCTATAACATCTGGCTTTGAAAACTGTCAGGCTTACGTCTGGGAGAGACAAAGGGCTAGAGGAAACCCAGGTTATGTTCTTTTTGAGTCCCGGCACAGTGATACATTGACTAATTTGAGGGTGTGTGCTGAAGGGACAGGGATCTATTGGATCTCCTGAGTCAGAGGTGCTGGCAAGTACCATTTTCCTTCCCTTTCTTTAAGCTGGCTTATCTGACACTGGCAGGCGTCATTTTTGCCACTCTCCATTAACCTCACTAACACTGTTCACTCCTCCCTGTCATATCCCTGAGGACCCATCCAGGCTAGCAGCCCCTCCAAAGTGGGTGGCCTCAGTCAGCACCAGCACACAACAGTGTGTCTGCAACAGTGTTGTTTGGCCTCACAGTCAGCCACACCAAAGGCTACCCATACATCAGTGAGCCTGCAACAATTGTGGTCAGGCCTCAGAGCTAGTGAGCCCAGAACCAGCCTTGCCTATCAGTGTGTCCATAGAAGTTGTAGCCCAACCACAATAGGAAGCCACACTAGTCCACCCAGGGAACACCTCTGGAACAACTGGCTCTGGTGACAAGGGGGATTCCACCACTGAGACCCACTGAACACCTTTTAAATAAGGCCATTTTTTAAAGACCATGAGGTTTAGTTGACCCACCTAATACATAGAAACAAACAGGCAAAATGAGGAGAGAAAAGAATATGCTCCCTCCCCAAAAAAAGGACAAAACCCCAGAAAAAGAACTGAGGTGAGCTGTCTACTAGATAAAGAATTCAAATTAATCATCACAAAGATGCTCATCAAACTCTGCAGACAAGTGGATACATTCATTGAGAACTTCAACAATGATATAAAAATTATAAAAAGGACTTATCAGAACTAAATACTATAACAAATGAAAAATACACTGCAGGGAATCAGCAGAAAATCAGATGATGCAGAAGAATGGATCAGCAATCAGGAAGACAGGATAGTGGAAATGACCCAATTGGAAGATCAAAAAGAGAAAATAATTAAAAAGAATGAGGATAGCATAAGGCTCCTTTGGGACAACATCAAGTATACAGTGGTACCTCAAGATACGAGTTTAATTCGTTCCATAACCTTGAGGCATGGGAAACTATGAGACGCTCGAGTCGCAGTAAACTGGTGGGTCATGTGCAGCTGGCCGATCCATGCGATTACTCCTATCTCAAATATTGCTCGTATTTCAAAGCAAAGAATCGCTCACTTGACAGCTCGTATCTCAAAAATCTTGTATGTTAGGGCACCACTGTACTAACATTCAAATCATAACTTCCAAATGGGTCTGAGAAGAAGAAAACAGAACAGGATGAAAAACCTATTTGAAGAAATAATGACTGAAATGTACCTAATCTGGTGAAAAAAATGGACATCCAAGTCCAAGAAGCACAGATAGTCCCAGAGAAGATTAAATCAGATTAAATACACACAGCAAGACACATTATAATTAAAATTGTAATTGTTAAAAATAAAGAATCTTAAAAGCAGCAAGAGAGAAAAAGAACTAGTTACATACAAGGCAATACTCACAAGACTCTTAACTGACTTTTTAACAGAAATGTTGCAGGCCATCAAAAGACTAAAAATCTAACTCCCATTTGACCCAGTAATCCTATTCCTAGGAATATATTCTAAGAAACTAGAAACACCAATCAGAAAGGGTATATGTACCCCTATGTTCATAGCAGCACAATTTATAATAGCTAAAATTTGGAAACAGCCTAGATGCCTATCAGCAGATGATTGGATCAGAAAACTATGGTATATCTACATAATGGAATACTATGCTGCCATAAAAAAGGAATTCTTACCATTTGCAGCAACCTGGATGGAACTGGAGAGCATTATGCTAAGTGAAGTAAGCCAGTTAATGAAAGAAAAATACCAGATGATCTCACTCATTTATGGATAACAGAACATTATAAACTGATGAACAAAAAGATAGATACAGAGGCAGGAAAGCATCAAACAGACTGTCAAGCTATAGTGGGAAGGTTAGGGAGAGGTGAGGTAGATAAGAGATCAACCAAAGACCTGTATGCATGCCTATAAGCACAACCAATGGACACAAGACACTGGGGGATTAGAACATGAATGAGAATTGGGGGGGGGGGCAATGGGAAGATATGTACACATGTAACACATTAATAAAAAATAATAAACAAACAAATAAATAAGAAATGTTATAGGCCAGAAAGGGGAATGGCACAATATATTCAACATGATGAAAGGAGAAAACTTGACAGCCAAGAATACCCAGTAAAGTTATCATTCAGAATTGAAGGAGAAATCAAGATTAAAAGCTTTTGCATAGCAAAAGAAACCATCAATAAAATGAAAAAGGTACCACTGAATGGCAGAACATATTTGTCAATGATACATAAGATAAGAGATTAATTTCCAAAATATATAAAGAACCTATACAACTCAACACCAGGAAGACAAACAATACAATTTAAAAATGAGCCAAGGACATGAATAGATACTTCTCCAAAGAGGACATACTAATGGCCAATAGATATATAAAAAAATGCTTAACATTATTAATCATCAGAGAGATGCAAATTAAAATAATGCAGAATGGTTATCATCAGTAAATCAATAAACAACAAGTGCTGGCAAGGATGTGGAGAAAAGAGAACTTTAGTGCACTGCTGGTGGGGATGTATACTGGTTCAACCACTATGGAAAATTACTCAAAAATGGAACTACCTTTTGATCCAGTGACTCTACTTTTGAGAATATATTTTAAGAAATCCAAAACAATTTGAAAATAAATATGCAACTCTATATTCACTGAAACATTATTTACAATAGCCAAGGTATGGAAGCAACCTAGGTGGTCATCAGTGGATAAAGAAGTGGATTCATTACTCAGCCATGAAAAATAATGAAATCTTGCTATTTGTGACAGCATGGATAGACATAGTGGGTATTATGCTAAGTGAAATAAGTCAGGGAAAGACAAATACTGTATCATTTCACTTATGTGGGGAATAAAAAAAAAAACCTAAACAAATGAACAAACAAAATAAACAGTCTCATAAATAGAAAAACTGATAGTTGCTAGAGCATTGGGTGATGGGGGAATGGGAAAAAAGTTGAAGGGGATTAAGAGGTACAAACTACAGTTTTAACATAAGTCACAGGAATGGAAAATATAGCATAGGGAATACAGTCAATAATATCACAACTTTGTACAGTGACAGTAAATAGTGGACGTTTTGTGGTAATCACTTGACAAGGAATATAAATGTATAATCTCACTATGTTGTACACCTGAAATTAATAAAATATTGTATGTCAACTATACTTTAATTTAAAAGAGCTTTATGTTCCAGGAAAAGAAGAAGACAGTTATAATGTATACTTTTTACAAAATTATCTTTTTCAGAATAGCACAATTATGGATGTAAGGTATAAGATGTAAGATGTTCCTGGTGTCCTTAATGGACTGAACAAATGAAATGTCTCCAATCTAACCACCAAAGAATGACTTGAACACTAGGTATAAAACAGTCTGTTAACATGGTGTAAATAAAATGAGAAAGTAATGCTAATATCTAGCACTTTGTGGATTCCAGAAGATGGAAGTAGAAAACTCAGCTTAAATGAGAAGGATCTATAACACTATTAATAATTTTCCTGTCACCTGAGAACACTGGAAGGCTAAAAATTTACCCAAACTAGTCCTTGATTCTTAATAAATCAGAGCCTTCATGGCTAGATAAAATGATGTGTGATCTTTTTATCTATGCCAACTTTGATCTTAAAACATGATTTATTGATTCAATGAATTTCAGTTGTGGTTATTTTATGTGAATTTTTTTACATTGCTAAAGTCATTTGCTCATTTTATTCTTAGTACTTTCATTTTTTGGAGTGCTTTGCACATACTAAATGCTATGTAAGTGTGGATGCAGAGGAGAAAGACATGGCCTCCAGTTCTCTGTTACTGGATAAAACAGATAAAAAGATAAATACCGTGTGCTAAGATGGCAGCTCTGCATTTATAGGTTAACTAGAAACCTGGTGCATGGATTTGTGCACATTGAGAAAAAATTAATTAGAAGAAATATTTTAGAGGTGGGGAAAGGACCACGGAAGGGCTCCAGGGCATGTCCAGACTGTCTGACCCAGTCCCAATTGGAGAGTCTTCCCCCTGGTGGTCAGTGTGCATCATAACGACCAGTCAAATGTTTGAACAGTCAGACACTTAGCATATTAGACCTTTATTATATAGGATAACATAAAATTGCATGGAGAATAAATTGTATGTGATTGCTTGATTGTAGGCATCTTTGCAGTTTGCAGAATGTCAAGATATAATACAACGTCAGGAACAAGAATCTGTGCGCCTGAAACTTCAACACACACTTGATGTAAAAGTAAGGTCATTTTTTCATCATAGATAGTAGGGTAAGCAAAATAATGCCTTTGTTTGACATACTAACATTTTGTTTATTACCTTAAATACATTATAGGACTGGTCCTACAATCCAGGATATAAATGACATAATATGCAGAGAATTTTGAATTGAGAAAAATTTCATGTAAAAAACACCTCTAGTTATTAGATTTTAGATTTATGTAGACCAGATGAATGAAAATGCTTTCTTTACTATTTGATGTTTTCTCTGGGGAAAACAAATATGAAATATTTAGTGGAATTATTGTTAACATTTATGTGTACTTTCAACATTATCTGATACTGACAATTATAAAACTTGTACAAACCTTATTATATCTCTACCTTCCCTTTTCATATATAGTAACAAATTGAAGCATCATGCTTGATGTTAAGCTCATAATAAAAGTGGCTGCCTTGGCGATACCTGAGAGAGAGTTTGCATACAGAAGAGTCAAGCAAGTGCAAAGGCCCTGGGTGCAAGTGTATTTGGCCTGTTTGGAGAAAGGCAAAAATTATGTAATTGTCATACCTAGGACATTGCTCTTTAAAAACAGTACATTTTCCACGGACATATCTGTTTTCTAAGTATATTTTAAAGTTGCAGACATACTTTAAAGTCTCAGTAGTGGATACTTTCACAGCTAGAACACCTTTGCTGTAGAGGATCCTTCTCAATATTATGCCAACACTAGTGTGGAGTCTTCGGCAAAATTTGGGAACCAATGTAGTGCCGTAACAAGCTAGATGTGTCTTCATATCTGGAAAGCTTTTATCAATCAGAAATGTGAAGGCATCTTCCTAGATACATGCTTAATCTTCCAAGGGTAACTTAGATACCCGGAATCATCTTACTTAATACAGAACTTTGGTTTACAACTTTGTAGGAGTTCCACATCTAAGACTGAAATTCTATTTCACAATTCAAATTGTAGTTGACAATTATTTTGTTCACATCTCTGTGTTTCCCAGGAACTCCAGGGACCTGGGTACACCTCAAATCCTTCTGTGAAACCACGTCTTCTGCAGTCCTCTGCCCGTTCTCACTCTAATATGCCGTCTTCCCAGTCTACGGCCAGCTTCCTGTCTCATGTAAGGACTGGTCCTATAATCCATGATGCAAATGATGTAATATATAGAGAATTTTAAATTGAGAAGAATTTCCTGTAAAACTATTACCTATAGTTATGATATTTTTAATTACTAGATTTTATATTTATATAAACTAGATGAATGAAAATGTTTTCTTCACTGTTTGATGTTTTCTCTGGGAGAAATAAATATGAAATAGTCAGTGGGATTCATTTTAACAACAATTGTTAATGTAAGTTATTGAATAGCCTTATGTTCAATCACAGGGATTTCCAGATTACAAAGCATAATTTGAGATAGCTAAAATAAGCATCACTTCAAATGCCACAGGCAAATTACTGGCATATTTAATACTCTACTAAGATGAAAATGATTCATAAGCTACAAGTTAACTTATAATAATAAAATATTAAGAACTTTGGAAATAGTTAGTATAACCTTTTGTACTTTTAAAGCTCAGGGGGAAAATATGTGCAATGTAAAATTTAGGAATATTTCTTCTTTAAAAATATATTTATGGAGTCACTAGTTCTCTGTAACCTGTATTCAGCTCCTCTAACAAAATGAGATTTATTCCATAAGTACACATGAAAGTCAGTTTCATTAATTAACAGTCTTATTGTATGTATAGCAACAAGAACACCAGTGACCTACCAATTATTCTACCTGAGCCATTTAAATGAGCATATATTCTGTGAAATGACTAAAAGTTGAAGCGGACTCTCCTCACATACTTAAAATGTGTGTACTGAAAAACAACCAATCATGCAGCAAATAATAGAATAGTCTATCAAACAATTGAATAATTTATTATTATTTTGTTGGGGGGGGAGAGAAATATTGCTGTAAAAGAGAAATATCAATTGGCTACCTATGGGAATCAAACTAGCAACCTTTTGGTGCATGGGATTATACTCAGCCAACTGAGCCACATTGGTCAGAGTTAGAATAATCTTATCTAATAAAGAGGGAATATGCTAATTAACACTCATACCATCTCAAAGATGACTGCACCCACAGCAGAGGCAAGGTTCCCATAACACAAGACAGCTGTTCCCCTTGCCCAGTGGGGCTTAACTGGGGACCTGAGGTCACACCCCCCTGCCCAGTGGGATTTGATGGGGGATCTCAGTTTGCGCCTCCTTCTCCCCCCACCCCCTGGCAGGGCTTGACAGAGACATCAGGCCATGTCCCCTGCCTAGCTGGGCTTGATGGGGGACCTGAGGCTGTGCCCTCTGCCCGGCAGGGCTTGATGGGGGAACCTCAGGCCACAGCCCCCATCCAGCGTGCGCCAGGGGACCGGAGGCTGCACCCCTCACCTGGCAGGGCTTGACAGGGGTGGGGCCAGCCGAGTCTCAATCTCACCCAATGCAGGTAGGGCCGGCTGGGTCTGGGTCTCACACAATTTTGAGGCACACGCGAGTGAGCAGGGACTTCACTCTGGGTCCTGCGGCATGCCCCAGACTCTGACAGGAGGAAGGTTTTCATATACATTTTACTAATTTTCTTTCATCTCTGACACTTCTATTATAGAGAAAGGGCAAATAGCAATATTAAAATATTTCCTCTAATTCCTTTTTTCTAATATATTTTTAAATATATGTTATTGATTTTTTATAGAGAGGAAGGGAGAGAAATAGAGAGTTAGAAACATCGATGGGAGAGAAACATCAATCAGCTGCCTCTTGCACACCTCCCACTGGGGATGTGCCCGCAACCAAGGTACATGCCCTTGACCAGAATCAAACCTGGGACCTTTCAGTCCTCAGACCCAGTGCTCTATCCACTGAGCCAAACCGGTTTCAGCTAATTAATTCCCTTTTAATATGCACAAATTTCATGTACCAAACCACTAGTAATACTACTATTAGAGGTTAATATTAGCATGTTCTTCTCTCTGAAGACTAAACTTGGAGATGGGCAAAGGAAGGACAGGAGACTGCTGCTTTTTGTTGTAGGTGATTCTTATAAAATCCTTTTACCTTTAAAACTATGTACATATTATGCTAATAAAATTTTATTTAAACCCTTTTCTCAAAAAAAAAAAAAACCCACATAAATCAAACAACAATAAAGAATATTTGACCAGGAGTCATTGGGACCTTGGAAAGCCAGTTAAATATGTTGTGCCTTGCTCTTTTCATCTCTAATAAGGAGTCTGGACTAGAAAATCTCTAGGGTTATCTAGGAAGATTAGCTCTGAAGTTACCCTAAAACCAATATTGTAGATTTTACCTAGCCATTTAATATTCATATAGACCCTACTTGATTGTAAAGAATCTCATCTATCACTGAAAAAGTACTAGTCATATATCTATTAAGTTAAACTTTTAAATAGAGTTCTAACAGCAGAAATAAACTATATTTTCTAAATGGACTGTCAAGCATTCTGTATACAATTAATTCCTTCTCTTAAGAAATATAGTATATAATTTTATAAAATAAAAGTAACATACATTCTTTGTTTTGCTCATTGATGTGTCTGCCTCAAAAACCTAGAACAGTATCTGGCACATAATAGGTGTTCAATACATGCACATCTGGATCAGCTGTTTTCTACGCTTGCTGCACAGTGGGCTTTTTGGATTTTCTTGTACCAAAATCCAGGGAATTCCTTTTACCTTTTTTTTTCTGGTGTTCTCCCTCCTTACCTTTTTTGGTTTACTTATATCTTTGTTTTTGTTGAGTATACAGTGCAGTGGCTTCCTCTGAAAGGATTATTGCATTCTCTATATTTTAAAACATTGTATGTCTGAGAAATACCTCTATTTTTCACTTATATTTGATGTCAAAATTTTGTTGCTGTTGTGTCACTTTTATTCCAGAGCCTTTATCCCTGGGATTTACTTCCCATTGTTTATAGTGGGGAAAGGGTCTGTTTTCTCTTTATTGTGTTGGGTACTTAGCAAAATCTTTTTTTTCTTTTGCTCTCAAATATCTTCTTGTATCATTTCTCTGATTATTTTCTTTTTAAAAAAAAATCTATATTTACTGATTTTGTACAGAGAGGGATAGAGAGTTAGAAACATCGATGAGAGAGAGACATCGATCAGCTGCCTCCCGCATGCCTCCCACTGGGGATGTGCCCGCAACCAAGGTACATGCCCTTGACCGGAATTGAACCTGGGACCCTTCAGCCCGCAGACCAACGCTCCATTCACTGAGCCAAACCGGCCCCGGCTCTCTGATTTCTCAGTTATTTCTTTCTGGAGTTTCTATTAGTCACCTATTAGAACTCTTACATTGATTCTCCAGTCTTCTTTAATTTTGACTCCATTTTCCATCTCCTCATCTTTTATTCTCATCTTTTGGAAAATTTCTTCAGCTCTATTCCAAACAACTATTGAAATTTTTTCTGATTTTATATATTCTTTTAATTTCAAGGAGCCCTTTTTGTTCTTTAAATCTCTTTATAGAGTTTTATGATAGTTTCTCATTTCTGTTTAAGAATATTAACTTCAGTAATTTCTCTGTCACCTGAATTATTCATGTTTCTTCAAATTCATTTTTTCTGTTTGTTTTGATGTCAGTCTTTCATGTTAGAGACCTTTCTTCAATGTTTGGAGATCACTGGCTGTCCTTTCCTATTTAAGATTGAGGCCCTAAAAGCTTATTAAAATAGCTCTTTGAAAGTCGATAGGATTTGTCAACTAGTAGATAGTTAAGTATTACTTTTTTATTGAGAGACCCAAAAATTACCTATAGGTGTGTTTTTGTTTTTCCTTGTTCCTGTCAATTCCCCAGTTCATCTGCCAGCATTCTGAGAGGTGAGCGGGGCAGGAAGTATGGGCAGTCTGTCTACTATGCAACCTCACTTAATGCTCATATTTTCCGTTTGCAGCCTTGTTCCTGCTATGCCAGATATCCCTTTGAAGCTTAAAGTCCTTTGGTCAACCTTACCCAGAGATTAAGCTTCTGAATACACTTAGGGCAGTGGTCGACAAACTCAGTCAACAGAGCCAAAATACCAACAGTACAATGATTGAAATTTCTTTTGAGAACTAAATTTTTTAAACTTAAACTTATTCTAATGCCACTTCTTCAAAATAGACTCGCCCAGACCATATATTTTGTGGAAGAACCACACTCAAGGGACCAAAGAGCCGCAGTTTGCCAACCACTGACTTAGGGGAAACAAATGAGTAATTACTTAATTATATAGGGAGGACATTTGGGATTCTAACAGCTTCTCCCAATCCTCCTATTTTGCTACTCTCGCTTACCTTGATCTTCAGGAATACAACACCTCTACTTTCTGAGCCTTTCTAGAATACTTCCATGCAGAGCAGGTTGCTTCTTGTTGGCTACTTCTGTGCTGGTACTTTAAATTT
>PVJN01014526.1:0-47201 GCA_004026805.1 Lasiurus borealis | reverse complement strand
GAGAAAAAAAAAACGTGACATTTATTATACCGAGTTGTAAACAGAGGAAAAATTACAATAGAACCCAGTGTAGATCCTACATAAATGGCACCCATTTGGTGTAATGACTCTGAGAATGTCAGTGCTAACAAGCACATAATTGGCACCGGGGAGATAATTTTTGCCACCTTATGCAAAGGGGAAACCGTTCTGCATAATGATTTTACGTAGGAATATTCTTTATTCAACGGACCCATTTGCATAACCTTCCCAACTTTCTCCAGCTCCACAGAATGCTCTGGAGACATTGCCAAGTCTATGCCGAGTCTATTCCCTAAGACCTTCTTCTTTCTCCTCCTCACCCTCCACTTCCTTATCGTCAGCCCGGCCAGCTTTATTGAAATATAATTGCCACACACTATGGCGAAATTTTAAGATGTCTCCTTCCTTTTTTTTTCCAAATACTCACCTGAGGACATGCTTAGAGAAAGGAAGGGAGGGAGGGAAGAGGAAGGGGAGAGAGAAAGAGAGAGAGAGAGAGAGAGGCATTAATGTGAGAAACATCAATCAGTTGCCTTCTGTACATGCCTCTGCTGGGGATCAAACCCACAACACAGATATGTGCACTCTGATCAGCAGTGGAAGCGGCCACCTTTTGGTGCACAGGACGATGCTCAACCAACTGAGTACCTCCAGCCAGGCAGGAGGCCTGCTTCTTCCTCTTTTTAAAAAAAATATATTTTATTGATTTTTTAGAGAGAGGAAGGGAGAGGGATAGGGAGTTAGAAACATCGATGAAAGAGAGACATCGATCAGCTGCCTCCTGCACGCCCCCTACTGGAGATGTGCCCGCAACCAAGGTACATGCCCTTGACCGAAACTGAACCCAGGACCCTTCAGTCCACAGGCCGACGCTCTATCCACTGAATCAAACCGGTTTCGGCAGGAGGTCTGCTTCTTGAAATAAGTTTCCATCTCTCTCCGGTATGCATTGTGAGTCTGGCACTGTGCTCCCTGTGTCATGTGCATTCTTTATTTAAGAGGCAAGCATTTGAGGTTATTTAAAAAAAAATATATATATATATATATTTCATTGATTTTTACAGAGAGGGAGGGAGAGGGGTAGAGAGTTAGAAACATCGATGAGAGAGAAACATCCATCATCTGCCTCCTGCACACCCCCTCCATGGCCTTGACTGGAATCGAACCTGGGACCTTCCAGTCCACAGGCTGATGCTCTTATCCACTGAGCCAAACCGGTTAGGGTGTGAGGTCATTGTTTGAGGGCCGGGTCTTTGCTGTCTCGTCCGTCACCACAGCCCTGACATCCAGAACAAGGCCCCAGACGCAGGGGTTGCCCAGCAGTCCTGAGAGAATATGGGAGCGAATGCCACGACTATTCCTTGAGGTAGCGGTGTTTGTCACTATAAATTAAAATGGCTTTTTGTAGCTCCAAATTCCAGTAAATGGCCAATTGGGATTTGAACGCAGGCCAGCCTGACTTCGGCTGTACAGTATTTATTTTACAAGCATATTTCATTTCCCCTCGGAGAGCCGAGTGTCTGGTCTCATGCTGTCTGACATGCTAGCCACGAGTTACAGGTGGCTCTTTAATTAAAATTAAGTACTAGCTGGCTTACCAGCAAACTACCTAGCTAGTACCTACTAGTATTTGAGCTGTGGCTTCATCCAGGTCTGGATTCTAACCCTAGTTCAGGGGCTCTCAACCTTCCTAATGTCGTGACCCTTTAATACAGCTCCTCATGTTGTGGTGACCCCTAGCCATAAAATTATTTTCGTTGCTATTTCATAACTGTAATTTTGCTATTGTTAATGAATCATAATGTAAATAAGGGGTGCCTCGAGATACGAGTGCCCTAACATACGAGATTTTTGAGATACGAGCTGTCGAGCGAGCGATTTTTGCTTTGAAATACGAGCAACATTTGAGATAGGATCGGCCGGCTGCACATGACCCACCAGTTTACCGAGACTCGAGCGTCTCATTGTTTCCCACGCCTCAAGGTTACGGAACGAATTAAACTTGTATCTCCAGGTACCACTTATCTGTGTTTTCCCATGGTCTTAGGCGACCTGCTAGTGGTTGAGAACTACAGGTTGAGAACCGCTGCCCTAGTTCAGGACGTGACTTACGTATAGTATGAGTCTCCACCTCCTACAGCCCGGGTTTTCCTCTTCTGTAAAATGCCCATAAAGATAGGACTTATTGCACGATGATGTTGTGAAGGGTAAGAATGGGGAAACATGGGGAGCGTGCAGTACAAGCCCCGTCTGTGTAAGAGAATGACCCCCACCCTCCAGGGAAGAAGCCGGAACCCAGAGACGCGATGATGGGACTTGTCCTCCTGCCGCTGAGCAGGGGCCCTGGGCTGGGAGCCAGCCGCTGTCTGGTGCCAAAGGGAAGGAGCTTCCTGCTCCCGGGACCGACTCTGGAAGCCTTGCCTCTCACAGGGCGCGGAGGGTTGCAATGCCCCCGGTTGGAGGTAGTTCAGAGGCAACAAGGAGGGGCTACAGGGAGGAGAGCCGTGTCCATGGCAATGTGGGCCGATTCCCTACCCAAAGAAGGCACGGTTCTGCACAAACGTTTAAAGAAATCATTCCTACCCTTGCCGGTTTAGCTCGGTGGGTAGAGCGTCGGCCTGCAGGATCAAGGGTCCCAGGTTTGATTCCCGTCAAGGGCATGTACCTTGGTTGCAGGCACATTCCCGGGAGGGGGTGTGTAGAGGCAGCTGATCGATGTTTCTCTCTCATCGATGTTTCTAACTCTCTCTCCCTTCCTCTCTGAAAAAAATCAATAAAAACACACACATATATATATGTACACTTACATATATGTACTTATATATATTTATATATTAAATATATTTATATATATTTACATATATATGTATTTAATATATATATTAAAGAAAACATCCCACTTAGAAAGGGAAAGGCTTAACCACACTGAAGACAACTGTTACTTTACGTAAGAGAAGGTTAGGCCTGGGGAAGGGACATGAGTGTCCTAGGGTCACCTTACCTGCTTACTGGCGTAAAATCTCAGATCTGTTAACGCCCAACACAAAGCCCCATTCCTCTGCACGTTAGTAACGGTCAGCCAAGAAACAGATCTGGGGAACTTTGCGTTTTGATCAGGGCTGTTTCCGTGACAAAGGCCAGGAGTCCAAGTGGAATTGTCTTCGCCGAGAAAGGGAGTGTATGGGTTTCTATTGAAAAAAAAAAAAAAAGAGAAAAGCGTCAGATCTGGCTGGTTCCAGGTGCCCAAGCGATACTGAGAGTCCCTGTCTCTTCGTTTCGTGGCTCTGGTTGGTGCCGCGCTGGCATAGCCAAGGGTGAACCTGAGTGGGGGCGGCTGAAAGGCTTAGAAAAGACTGACAGGAGGATGATAGCGGGGTCTCGGTGGGACGCTGCTTCTCTAAGTGACAGCGCCGCACCCCACAAGCTGAGTCTTTATTTTATAGCGGATGCCACCAGGCAAAGTACGGTTGCGGTCAAGATGTTTACAACATTCTCGTGGGTTTCGATCCTACTCAGAGACACGCACCTGAACTCTATCAAGCCCATGTGTTCGGACCATAGATTCAAGCCCACAACCACAGCTGTTGTCTACCATGGTACTGGGAGGCTCTGCCCTCCAAGCTGGGACTTGCACGGGGCCACGAGAGGACTGTGCCCCCTCATTCATCCGAGACTTGAACTTGTCCAAACGCTGTAGCCGCTCTCCACACTGGTTTTCTCTGCGTTGGCTCCATTCTTGGGGAAGGAATGTCTCTCTGTGATGGTAGGATGGCCATCAGCAGCTACAACTCCATTACAATGATTTGCCCCCCACCCACCTCCCACCAGGGAGCCTGCTTCCTGAGTTTCAGCGGAAGTCATACAACTGGCTCTCATTGGATGGCATGGGTCATGTGCCCATTCGTAAACCAATCACTGTCACCTGGGAGAATACGACCCATTTCTGGATCCGTGAAACTAGAATCCCATGAACTGAGAACAGAGGAAGGTGGGTCCCTAAAGAAATACAAGAACTCTGTTCCCAGAAGATAGGGGAACGGACGTTGGATGAGTGAGAATAACAGGCGTTTACGGTCCATTGTCTAGGTCACAGTTTACAATTGCTCTGGCCACTGTCCTGAGAATGTCTGCACTGCCACCCTTACGGTCTTCATCTACAGGAATACTCGGCCTCCCTTTCCTTCCTCTAAGCCCCCCTCCTCCCCATCTCTGAGGCTGTCAGAGGGCCCCCACCCTGGCCAAATCCCCCCCCTTCCATTCCTCCCTGTCTGAAGGGCTTTAACTCACCGGCCCAGACCGCCCCTGTGACAGGCTTGATTTGGCTCCCTGCACATCTGGGCCTCCCATCTGGCCCCCCGCACATTGACTGTGCGAGTTGCTTTATGGACATAATAAATATTACTTCCTTAATATGATTTCGCTTAGGTTCCCAGTGACTCACTCAAGCACATCTTCCATTTAGCGCACGACTTTCTCTTCAGAGAAAATATTGTTATTGGAAGAGGCACAGCTGTGAGGAGCTGGGGGTGGGGGTGGGAGTGTGTCCACCTAACCTCCAAGTCTGCCGCTGCCCACAGGCCAGGCCCTGGCAGGACCTCAGCCTCCCAGGGGTCAGCAGTGGCCCGGGAGATGTCAAGAAGTGCCACAGCCATCCCCAGGGGGGTGGGCACAAAGGGGCTTTAAATGTCACACGATGCTCATTGCCATCTTGGGTGCCACCTCTACTGCTTGGTGTGTAGAATGGGACCAAGTCCATTGTATTGTTTCTCTCCATGGGACCAAGCTTACCCGCTACAGTCAGTTTGTCAGAAGCAAGCAGATAGCCCTTACATTCAACAGAGTTAAAAAAAAAAAATTACCACTTGAATGTAGATGTATCTTATTCCATGCGGAAAGCGTGAATGAATGGATTTGAACTGGGACAATGGCATGTCATCTGTCAGCGACACCTACTGGTGGAGTAGGATATAGCAACCCAGCTCTATACCTACTTTACGACCTCTGCAAGGCAGAAATGAAGACTTATAAGTTGACATCCCCGCAGGTCGGGTTTATTTTGATGTGATTTATCGGAAGTAGATGTTTGCCTTTGAAAAATGTACAGTCTGATGAGCTTTGACCAATGCACACGGGAGGTTAACTACCAACACCATCAAAGCAGAGAACACGTTTATCTCCTCACACTCCCGCATACCCCATTGCAGTCCATCTCCTCCTCCCGGCTCCAGCTGCGGGCAAGGACCAATTAGATCCCCGTCCCTGTGGCTGTGCTTTTTTCCAGAATGCCAAGTAATAGCATCACACAGCATGTGGCCTTTTGTGCTTTCCTCCTTTCATTTTGCATAATGCCTTCGCGATTCTTCGACATTGTCAAATGCAGAATGCCTCCGTAGCTCCTGCCCTCCCACGGCTGAGCAGGATCACATTGAGTGGGTCCATCACCGTTGGTTTATCTGCTCTTCTGTGGACATTGCCACTGTCTGTTGAGGTGACCGATGAGCCCCACTTTCAGAAGAAACGAGCGCTCCGAGAGGCGAAGTGAGGTACACAGTGGCAGGCAGCTGAAAAGGGGCTGTCCCAGTGACCCCAACTTCGGGGAATGGTTGTCGTATTTACTTTGCCGGTGCCTCTCATTCAGCTGCATGAAGACCTCCTTCGATCAAGGATACACCTCTTGCACCAAACTCCGTTTCCTCCTCCTCTCCCCTCTCACTAATGACGTGATCGATAGACAGGTGGGGACCAACGGGCTGGAAAGGGATCTGTCCTCAGGGGTCCCGAGGCTCAGCCGTTACTCTACGTGTTCTCAGACGTGCATGGATGCTTCACGGAAGGACTGGGTGCAGCCCTGGCCGGCTTGGCTCAGTGGATAGAGCATCAGCCTGTGGACTGAAGGGTCCCGGGTTTGATTCCGGCCAAGGGCACATGCCTGGGTTGCGGGCTCGATCCCCAGTGTGTGTGTGGGGCGGGGGGGGGGCATGCAGGAGGCAGCTAATCAATGATTCTCTCTCATCATGGATGTTTCTATCTCTCCCTTCTCCCTTCCTCTCTGAAATCAATCAATCAATATATATATATATATTTTAAAAAAAGGACTGGGTGCAGGGATCTCACTTTGGAGTGGAGGTCAAGTTATGGAGACTCGCCTGTCCCTTTGTCCTTGAATTTCTCAGCCGAGGAGGGGTATTTGGGAGGAGAAAGGCCTGAACCCGCATGCTGTCCCCTGATCTTCCATTTTCTTCCAGGGACCCTGGATGCACCCACCCTCGCTCTGAGCCCGGGAAGAGGGTCATACGGGGTGACCGGTGCCGGCACCAGCACAGCCTCAGGGGCCCTTCGGGTTCCCATCCCCCATCTTCTCCGCTGACCTGGCCACTGACAGAAACTCGCCTTCCACTTGGCGTTTCCTTGTGAGTGGCTCTCTCCTCCCAGGCGTAGGAGACATGCCCCGAGGTGCCGGGCCACTTGGAGGGCGTGGGGAATCCACTCAGAGACCCTGCGTGTCTCCCCCACATGCCTCTGCCTGGCAGATGAACTGCAGATCCGCGTGGCGAGCAGTAATTCTCCGAAGGATTTACACTGGCCCCGGGCCATGTTTCACGGCCAGAGAACCGCCCCATTCCTGTCTCATCACTACCACCTGGGCTTGTCAGCGGGGTGCCAGACCCGCCTCATCCCTCTTCCCATCTCCCAGCACCTCCCCTCAGTATCTCCCCCCCTCTCCCCCCACAGCGGCTGCCTCTCAGATCTCATCCATCTTCTAACTCTGCTGGTCCAGGACCAACAGAACGGGGGGCTGCCGCACAGCTCCCCTACCTCCGACCTTCCTCCCAAGCCCCGTGCGGGGCTGGAGCTCCCCCTCAACTCTCACCGGGGGGGGGGGGGCGCCTGGACTGTTGTACCACGAGCACGGACCCTGGGGGAGGCCCGAGCTCCAAGAGAGGACATGGAGCATGGCAGCCAGAGGACAGCCCTTCCCCACACTTCCCCAAAGCTGCCGTCGTCCCCGGTGCAGGCCACGTCCCCTCCTTCTCCTGTGAAGTCTGGCAGGAACCTCACGGGAGAGACTCTGCACTCACCCTCAGTTTCCAGGTGAAGACACAGATGCTCAGAGAGGTTTGGCCACTTGCCCCAGGTTGCACAGCTGGTACGGGTTGAGGCTGGGTGCCACACCCTGGCATCCTGGCCGTGGAGTGTGTGCTCTCTGCATTCACACTGCATCGCCTGTGGAGGGAGGGTCTCTGCAGGACGCGGTGCCGGGCACTGCCACCGGGACTGAGCGGAGCAGCCAGGGTGAGGGCGTACGTGCTGGAGGTGGAGGTGAAGCCAGCCCCGGAGGAGCGATGCCTGGAACAGGTGGAACATCACTTAGTTTGAAATTAGGCCTCCGCCCTGTGGGTCTCTGGCTCCTGCACTTCCGTTTCCCAATTTCTGTGTGTGTGTGTGTGTGTGTGTGTGTGTGTGAGTGTGTGTGAGTGTATGTGTTTGTGTATGAATGTGTGAATGTGTGTGTGAATGTGTGTTTGTGTGTGTGACTGTATGTTTGTGTGTGTGTATGAGTGTGTTTGTGTGTGTTTGTGAATGTGTGTGAGTCTGAGAGTGTGTTTGTGTGTGTGTGTGTGTGTTTGAGTGTGAGTGTGTGTCTGTTTCTTATTGCCTAATCCTTTCTGCTTCTCTCTTGTCCAGCTTGTCCCTACCTCCGGGCCTTTGCACTGCCAGTTCCCGCCTTCTGGAATGCCCTTCCCCACGTCTCCCAGGGCTCACTCCCTCACTTCCTCTGGCCCTGCTCCCGCGCCTCGACCTCTGGACTAAGAGGCACACACTCCGACCTTCAGCTTTCTGGCTCGTTTGTTTACCTGCTCCCCTGGGTCTCCCACGAAGACCAGGACCACATTCCTTTGGTTCCCGCAGTGCCCGCAAAGCCTGGAAGAGTTGACACTTGATGAACTGTCGGGTGGATTAATTAACGAAAGAGGTTTCTCCCTCTCTCAGCTTCAGGCGTTCCCTTCTGCAAAATCAGGAGACTTGGGGTCTGGGAAGGGGTCCCCACACTTTCTCCTCATCACCCCTTCCCCCTCCCCCAAGGAGGGTGTGTGGTGGGCAGCGATGGGCCTTGGGTGGCCCGGAGCCTCCTGACGGATGAGGCTGAGCCTGCGCCGGGCCGGCCGGTTATTGATCTGAGCAGGTTGTCAGAGAAGGGGAAGTTGTAATTGCCGCTGTAGTTTCATTGTAACCACCAGCCCCGAAGGGAAATTAAACTTTGCAGCTAATGGGGCTATATGATCCTTCAACCTTTGATGTATTGAATCCAGCGAGGTCCCCGGAATACTGAGTGGCTGCTCAGAGCATCGTTTTGAAGCCGAAGCTGCCTCCACACTGATCGTCCCTTTCAGCGCCGGGGGAGGGGGCGGAGCGGAAAGATTCCCGAGGTCTTACATTTCATCAGTTTCCCCAAGAGGCGTCGGACATCTGTAAGAATCAAATCGCGAGGCGTTGGAGCCCGAAGGAACCTCGGGGCCTCCACACCCACCTGGAGCCTCACGCCCTCTAATCCACTCTCTGCGTCACAGCAAGACAGGCTCCCGCCGGCCTGATCCCGCAAAATCACATCCTGGCATCGAAACAGCCAGTTCAATGCCATTGCCTAGAACTTGGCCTGCAGCTCAGCTTCCCCTGGAATCTGGTTAAACATGCAGACTCAGGCCCTGGCCGGGTGGCTCAGTTAGTTGGAGCATCATCCTGCACACCTAAAGGTTGTGGGTTTAATTCCTGTTCATACCTAAGTAGAGGGTTCAATTCCACCTCAAGTGCATATGAGAGGCAACCATTGATTTTTTTTTCCTTCTCTCTCTCCCTCTCTCTCTCTCTCTCTCTCTCTCTCTCTCTCTCATCAATAAACATATCCTTGGGTGAGGATTAAAAAACACAAAACAAAACAGACACTTGCCGCCCCCACCTCCCCCAACCCTGCTGATTCAGGAATCTGATTCCGTGCACAGAAAAGTGCGAGAAGCACTAGAACGCAGGATAAATTCTAAATTAATTTTCATGGCAGGGAAGCACTTTTGATACGGAGAACTCATGCTTATTAAGAACCCAGGGTCCTGACACACAACACAAACTTTGGCTTAAATCCTGCCTTGGTCGCTCACCAGCTGTGTGGCTCGGTGTGATTTCGTTTCTTGCTTTGAATCTCACGGGGTTCTGAATATCAAGCTAATTGTTAAGTGCTCCAAGAATGCCTGGTGCACAGGAAACACTCAACCAACAGCCATTCGCTCCAGCTCCTACCCAAAGCCTTCACTTATACTAAAGTGTCAATGACTAATACAGTCAACATGTTAATGATTTTTACGGCCTATTTTTTTTTTTAAGAGGAGGAAATGAGACTCAGAGAGATAAAGTTAATGACGGAAAAGGGATAGAGAGGGGATTAAAGCACAAGATGATCTGACTCCAGAGTCTGGGTGCCTCATTGGACGAAAATATGCTCAACTTAATTTATTAACCAATTCACATGGCAAAGCAGAGGCCCGGGGAGAGGACGTGGCATCTGAGATTCCCAGCTCATGGATGGCAGGGCTGAGAATGATACTGATTTGGAGTTCTTCGCTCACCTGGGATTTATTTTCTTTCTTTTTTTTTGTTTCCCCTTTCAACTGGGATTTATTGAGCTCACACGTTGCATCAGGCACCATTCGAAGCTGCGGGGGACGCTGCAGTGGCTCAGGCTCAGGCCGCAAGAGCCGAGAGGGGAGCCAGCACCCGCTCCCACACCCTGAGAGGGTGCTGGTTTCGCTCCCAGCTGTCCTGCTGACTCCAAGCATTCCATCCCTCCCACCTTATCTGCTGCCCGCCCTGCCCCCACCAGCCCTCTCTTCTCCCTTTACCCCTCATCACGCCTCCTCCTCCTCCTCCACCTCCTCCTCGGCCCAGTCCCAGCGCACCACATCTCCTGGGCTTGCATCCAAGCGCAATAGGAGATAGGACATATTTCATCCCGGTACCATTTCTCTTCCCGTCATGGGCTTACAGGAAATTACCATTTCTCCTCAGCCAGCTCTCCCTCTCTCCTTGCGAGAGGGGCTCTGGGTGGACCCTCCATGGAGATCTCAGTGATCCAAGTGGGGAACGGGTTTCTCCAGGGCCGGTGGCCGCTGCTGCTGTGGAAGGTCCCGGGAACAGGGATGCAGGCAGAGACCAGGCTGGGCAGAAATTCACACGGCAATGGGCCAGGAGGCAGGGCCATTAGGTGAAGAGGCAGGGCCACTTGCATTCTTGCTTCGGCACACTCTCTTTTTAATAATGTTGGGCCAGTCATCTTGAGATCCTTAACGTACGCACATCTGCAAAGTCTTTTTGACATATCAGGTGACATCAGCACAGGTTCTGGGGGTGAAAGTGTGGGCATCTCGAGGGAGGTGGGAGCTCCCTAAATGGCAATCGATTCCCACACCAACCCTTGCTCACGGTGTTTCTTCTCATCTTGTGAAAACAGAGACTCAGAGAGTGGCGTGACGGCCACAGGTCAACCATCATGGATGACCCCACTGGGATCTGCCCCCGGGACGGTCCTGATTTGGGGGCACTGAGGTGCCTCTCTGGAGAGTGTCTGATGGGGTCTGGGGATAAAGAACTGGCGAGCACCCAGATAAAGGGCCAGTGAAGGACTCCAGGAGAGTTAAGTCCTTTTTGGTTTGCTTGTTTGTTTATGAAGGTCTCCACACTTGGCACAATGCCTGGCACGTAGTAGATGCTCAGTAAACACTTGATGAATGAATCAGCATAAAAAAAGGAAGCATGAGGCATTTTACCAAAGGGAAAGCTGTGATAGAGAAACTGGGGAATATAATCAGGGCATCGGATGGCAGAAGGTCTTAAATGCTTGGGTAAGGAGGTTAAAGGTCACTATGAAGATGGCTGTGAGCCACTGGTGGTATCTGATATGAATGTTACTGCAAGGAGGTGAGCATGGCATTGTCTTACAAGGGGGACTGGAGGGGAGAGAGAGGTAGGAGTCAGGAGAAAGGTTAGGGTGCCATTAGAGCGATCCAGTACTCTGTCAAGCCAATGAATGTTTGAAATAGCCAAGAAAACAGAAAACCAGGAGGATTAGTAAGAGATGTGCGATTGCATTGGGGAAAAATGGTGATAAAATTTGATCATGGATGAGAAGATTCATAGCTATAATAGTTGAAATACTTACTATATATTATAAACTGGACGTGGGACCTTTTTAATACACCATCTCACCAACACTCACAGGATCCTATCCAAGGTCTATTTTGTGTCTGATGCCACAGCAGCTCTGAGAGGTGACGTGAGTCTCCCATGTGGGTGCAGTCGGCAGTGGCAGAACTGGCATCTGAACTCTTGTCTTTCCAGAGCCAAACTGGCCTTGTCTCTGTGGCACTCTGTTCTGGTGGATGTGCTGAGGGTGGTAGAATGAAGCTACACTATAGACAAAGTCATCCCACATTGAGTATATAGAAAGCGTATGATGAGCCCGAAGTGGTGGCACCTGGTTAGGGCTTCTGGCTTGGGGTAGGTGCAGTAGGATGGTGAGCATGGCCTTCCTGGGTTTGAGGCGTGGTGATGGCAATCCTGAGTTGGGAATTTGGACCTGGAACGTGGGAGGGGAGTGGTAGATGGAGATGAAAATCTGGGAATTGTGGCTAGATTGGGCAAATTCAATGATATTGTGTTTCTGTGTGCTTGGACGGTAGGAAATGCCACCACCATAGCATAGTCACGACTTAGGATGTCCTCAATTCCTGGTGCAAGTTGATGTCTCCTTCTGCCCCTTGCTTTCCACCATGGGGAGACTGATGGAGTTCGCACTGTTTTCTTCACATCTGCCTTTCATGAACCCGAGCTTGGACTGGGCCTGGCTTAATTAAGCCTCGGGAAGATTGGATTCCAAGGGAGACAGATGGTTGGTGGTCCACGTTTCCTCAAAAGGTGATTTCAGACTCGCTGGGGACAGGGATGTCGCAGAGAAAGCCCGAGTCCAGCACTTTGTGAGAAATTCTTACCTTGGATGGAGCCTCAGGCGAGAGTTGGGCCTGTGAGGTTGTTGGTGTGGTTCTGTGGGTGGCTGAGGGTTCTCTATGTTATTCCACCAAAGGAGAATTTATGACCTTCTTGTAAGAAAAGTCCACGTTAAGATCTTATTTTCCTTTAAGGTTTAAGTTAATTGAACCTGCGCATTTACTACAAGCCAGTGAAGCAATGCAAAGATCAGGCCTAGTGAGCCTGCCCCGGGAACTGTCCGTGGTGCTGAAATTTTTGCCCTAATGCTGTCACATGGCGAAGGAGTTTATCCATGGCTCCTGTCCATGGCCACTCTACCTTTAAGAAACTCTCTCATACTTACCTCATACGGGAGATACCATGATCATGAAGGTGGCTTTCCCAGGGCGAGGCTTATCCATTGCACTCCGGATGTGCTGACCCCTGCGATTTCCCCAAATGTGGGAGACTCGGCTGCATAATTTGTGATCGTGGGGGACTGCGTTCGTGCTTTTTCCTGAAAAAAATAAAAGAAAAAAAGAAACTCTATTTCATTTCTATGATAAATCTGCAGGTTATGACACATGGTCTATGTCTTCAAAATAACCTTCAACCATCTAACAGCCCCGAGCCTGGTCTAGTCTCATCCAACAATTCTTACCATTAGCTCTGGTTGGAAAATTGGAATCCTTGACTTAGTTCCCAACTTTTCATTCCAAACCCAACAGGAGGCTCAGCTCTGGCCTACCAGCGCATGTCTGGCCGACTTCAAACCATCTTTAAGGAGGGCTAGAAGGCTGTCTTTGGCACAAAAGCGGCAAGGGGTGGCAGAAAGACCTGGCTTGAATGATGCCTTAAGCATTGACCAGATATGTGTGTTGCACAAATTGTTTAATGTCTCCGAGATTTCGTCTCCTCATCTCTACGATAGGTCAAATAGAGGGAGACCAAATCCTACCAGAGCTCCATAGACAGGGACAACTAATGTTAAGGGGTCTTTCCAGCCAAAACGTTCCCATTCATTGTTCTTCCTCAAAAAATGCTCAACATTGTGTTCCATTTATTCGCTTGCTGTGTCCTCTTCTGAGAATGGGAGGGGGATGGCAGCAACTTTGGAGGCGGAAGCCCTTTCCTCCATAACCTGTGGCCTTGTGTGGAGGGTGACATGTGTTGCAACGAATGAACAGTAACATGTGAATTGTAAAGTGTGCGTGGGCAAGGGCCGGGGGTAGATGGCAAAAGGCCAGGCTAACAATGCAAGCGACGGCCAGAGGTCAACACTTAAGTGCTTGACCTTTCTCCGGAGGGAAGCATAGAGGATTTTATCAGGATGATGACCTGGTCAGACTCGTTGAGGAAAGTGGCCCTGGTGGCAGTGTGGATATTACACTGGGAGGGAGGGAGGCTAGACTCCGGGATGGGTGGGGTGAAGGTGGTAAGAATCCAGGCACCGGAGGCCAGCGGCAGGGACTGAGGTACGAATCGTGGGATGAAGGGAGGTGAATAAAATGGAGAGACACTTACAAGGTCCTGTCTCTGACCGGGTGTAGATGGCAAGGGGGAAAGGAATCAGCTTCCAAGCTGGATGCTCAGAGGGCCTCTTATTGAGCAAAACCCAGATGGATGAGGCTGAGGTGGGTGTGATGTTTCCCCACTTGGGGCATTTCGACTTTGTGGGGCCACGGAAGGATCCAAATAAAGATACAAAAGCCCAGAGCTCAGAGAACCCTCTGGATGGAGGATAAGGATCCTGTTAAGATGCAAATGGCTCTGATGTTTTCTCCCTCCGCTCTATTCCCCAAAGCCTCTTTCCCTTCCCTGAACTCTTTGAGCTTGTTGGTGCCACACAATTAGGCACTTAATTGCTTTCTAATTGATATGCGCCTTAGCCTGTCTCATCAGATAAATTTGCAAGCTCCTTGAGGGCAGAGGGATCTTCATCATGTCCCTCAAGCCTCTCCCTGGGCTCCGGGGTGAAATTGATGAGGTATTTGAACGGGGGGAGGAGAGGAGATCGGATCGCCTGTCAGTCACTGATGGTCCCCCGGAGCCTCAGTTTTCTCACCTGTAGAATGGGAGTCATTGGGCCTCCTGGAATCCTTCCGTGGTGATTTCTTAAGGTTTCTAGTTTCTGTTCATCCTTCATCGTAGTGGAGAGGAGAGCTGTCAGGAGGAGGGAGGAGAGGAAGTCATTGACTAGACTCCTCAAATGCATTCCCTGGCCTTTGGTCCGATGTCAAGGTGTTTAGGCAGGAAATAGAAACGAAAGGAAGAAAAAAAAAAACTCACAAAAAAAACAGAGAGAAGCGAATTGTTTCTCTCCAGCAGGAACAGGCAAAACAAACAAGCCTGACGGAATGCTTTGGCGCTTATACAGACAAACAAATCGCTTTCCCCGAGTGCTTCTTGGGGGAATTAGGCTCCTGGAAACGAAACACAAACAGATTATTAAAAAAGAGCTCCCCGTTGGGAGAGAAACAGTATTTACAAGAGAAGATGTGCCTAGCCGGACCTCTAATTGCTGTTCATTATCTCATATTGATTTAATTAGCTGCTGCACTCAGGTTTGAATTGCCTGCTGCCCGCAGCAGGGGACCGGCGGAGAGAGCGGGTTCAGATGGACCAAAACAGGCGCCTGCCATCTCTCACCCTCCTCCTCCTTTCACCCCCCTCCCCCTCCCAGAAACATGAGGGTCAGCTCATGGGGTGCCATTGCGTGGCAAAGTGGTGGCTGGTGGCTGGTGGCTGAGGCGGCCAGCCACATCCAAGGCCTTGCGGGCTGTGCGGTCCCGTGCAGGCCCGATGGGGGTGGCTGTGAGGAGCTAATTAGCCGCCGTAATTAGAGAGAGTGTCTTCATCATGTGGAATGAGAGTGGGCTGGGAGAGCGCAGGGAGATGGATGGCCTGGGCTGGCGGTGGAAATGGGGGAGAGGCAGGCACGAGGAAGAGGAGGGGGCCTCCCCGAGTGTCCTCTGGCCTCTGTCGGGGGCACCCCTGCTCCAAGGATTGCCGGTCCCAAGCGATTCAGCCGTTGGTGGTCTCCTCCCTCCTCGCTGACCCAGACCCTCCACCAGAGCAGACATTTCCAGATGAAGGAGGAAGGTTATTAGCATTTCTCTCTAGTGGGCGTCTGGGACCAATTGTTTTGAAGATTTGGGGTTTTTAATTGCGAGTGATTAATGGGGGAGCTGGCAACCAGGCTTAAGAGGTTGCTAATTGCTCTTTTCACATAATTGTGGCCGAGTCAGAGCAGGGTGTGTGTGGCATAGGCTGGGCCTGAGGGAGGGGCATGGTTATGGGCATTGAATGGTGTCTGCGCCTTCTCTCCCCCGCTCCCCATCTATCCATCGAGGAGTCCCCTGGGGCTCCTAGGTTCTGGGGCCCCAGCTGTGCAGGACCCAGATCCCCTGCCCTCAAGGGGCTTGCTCTCTGTGAGCTGGGGAGCACTAAGGCATGGAGGTGCCCTCTCCAGTCTATTTGCACCAAGGCCATTGAACCAACCCTAGGTGGAACCCACGCTCCTTAGAGAGTTCATAGGGGCATTGACAGAGAGAGGAAGAGGGGTGGCAGGGAATTCGGTAAGGCTACACTCTCTGGGAACTCACCACTGATGGGGACAACTACATGGGAGCGCAGCCCAGTCTAGAACCGAGACAAAAGCAAGCCTGGTCTGGGGCAGGCGGAGCCGACGACCCCAAATCACAGCGTGAAGACCCCGTGCTGCGAGGAGAAAGCCTCGGGCCTCCTCCCTGAGAGCCTAGTAACTTCCATTCACCCACAGTTACCACCGGCCTGGCCATCCGACCTTCCTTGTTGCAAAAGGTGAAAGCAGTGGGCGTGGCTCAGGGGTTGAGCATCCACCTATGAACTAGGAGGTCACCGTTCCATTCCTGGTCAGGGCACATGCTTGGGTTGCAGGCTTGATTCCCTTCCCCGTCCATATTTTAAAAGATTCTATGTTCTGCTGATCAACGATTCTCTCTCATCATGGATGTTTCTATCTCCCTTTCCCTCTTCTTTCCTCTTGGAGATCAATTTTTTTTTTAAAGGGTATAAACAAAACAGAGTGCATCGTAGAAGGTAACACCCCAGCTGACAGGAAAGGACATGGAGGCTTACAGAGGCTGGGGCTTACTCAAGGTTGCAAAACCTGTGCCTTAGGTTTTAGTTCCTAATCTCATACTCTTGGCTTCAGGCTCATGGTCAGATGGGAAAACCCCCTGGAATTGATGGTCTTGAAGAGTGGCAAATAGGTTTCATCTCGCTCACCGATTCCGCATTTCTTAGGAATGGCTGCTTGGTGTGGTGCATCAGGCAAGCAATCTCCATGCCTAGCTAGTCATTGTGAGAAAGCAATCGGCGATCAATTAGTAATGTCTGCTTTGGCTCAGGGAGGGGGGTGCAATGGTGTGGATGCCACCGAGGTGCCATGTTTGATAAATCCCGATTTCTTTAGCCTTCAGGCATGGAGCCAGGGTTTCCAAGGATAGGAGTGCCTTGCCCCAGGCCCTTCCTTAGAAGCCACTTGCAGAAAAAGTTGCTCCCCTGCATTCCTAGGCCCACACGGGGTGTCTGTTGGTTATCTTTGGTTTTCTCTCCCGTCTTCCCCTGCTAGCTTCTGGGCAGGGCCCCTGTTTGCATTTCCCCTATTTTTGTCCCCATCGCCAAGGCTGACTCCGAAATACAGTGTTACCTCGAGATACGAGTTTAATTCGTTCCATTACCTTGAGGTGTGGGAAACTATGAGACGCTCGAGTCACGGTAAACTGGTGGGTCGTGTGCAGCCTGCCGATCCTCGTGATGACTCCTATCTCAAATGTTGCTCGTATTTCAAAGCAAAAATAGCTCGCTCGACAGCTCGTATCTCAAAAATCTCGTATGTTAGGGCACTCGTATCCTGAGGTACCACTGTATGTGGAGGGTAAATGGACAAACTAAAGCATGGCTCCGGGTGGGTTAAAGCAGCTGGAAGCCCCATTGGGATGGACGTCCTCTGAGCCAGGAAACCTGGATGCAGACCCTCACACTCAGCAGCCCTGTGACCTTAAGCAAATGCTTTGGCCTCTCCACTCCTCCATGTCCTCCCCTAGAAAAGGGTGCTAACCCGTGCACCCACTGCAGAGTGTGGTCTGGGTGCCAAAGAGCCACTAAGCTTGAAGTCTGACACTCGGAGCTCCGCCCTGGTGCTCTACTTCTAATGGTTATTCTCCGTGTCTCCAAATAGCGGAGTGGACTGCCTTGTGGGGGGGGGGCACAGGGAGGATTGAGGGGGAGGGGGTGGGCATGGGGGAAGAGCCTCCACTATCGCGCTGGGGGGCAGGAGATGGGACGAGGCCTTCGGGGGCCGCCCTGACCCGTCCATCAGCCTCTCCCTGGTCCCAGGCTAGAAAGAAACCAGCCCCGTGGAACTGTGATTTAATTAGCCCGGCGATATTGCCCTATCGATCACTCATTTCGAGCCTGCCAACCGGGGGAAGGGCGCTCTGCCCATCACCCTCTCACTTATCATCAGGAGGAGAGCTGGACATCGACTTGTTTATTCAAGTCCATCTGGGGAGCCCCTCAGCTCCCTCCGGCCCCCCTCCTCCTCGCACACATCTCAGAGTTTGGATAAATCCCTTCTTCACGCTCATCAGTGAGCCCTTTATCCCTTCCCTGGGCTTCCGGCGCTCTCTCCCCATCGCCTCTTTGCCAACGGAATTCACTTCAATCTTTTTTCTTTTTCTTTTTGATGGGAAAGTGTTTGCTTGATCTCTGGTGCTCGATGTCCTAATTGTTTCCTTCATCTTGGGTAATACCTCATTAATTTAGCAGTTACCCGCCTCTCCCGGAGCCTTTGGGGGGGGGGGTCTTCCCTGCAGCTGGAGGATGATGGGCCTGGAGGGGTCCCTCAACTTGGGGCCCTTCTCTCTCTCACCCTCCATTTGTTGATGGGTTTGGCACCATCCCTCCTTCCCCTCTCCTTCCATTCCCTTCCCTCTCCTCTTTCCTCCTTCATTTTCTTCTTCCCTCTCTTCTTATCTCTGCCTCCAGCTTCCTTTTTCTCCCTCTCTATCCTTAAACCTCCCTCACCCAGTCCCTCCTCTTTTCCTGGACCGAGAATTCAGACTCGCTTACACGCGAGAATCTGGCGGGAAAAGGGGAGATGCCATTACGACTCAGAGGGGCCTGCTGGGATCTAGGCCACTCTGACTGCCCACCACCGCCTGCCTGCAATTCCTTACACCCTGCACATTGGAGTCTAGGGTTTCCCCAAATGTGTGGCCCTCACCACGAGTCCCAGGGGTCTCTGGTCAGGATGCAGGAAGAGAGGAGGTTGGGGAGGGGTGGTCTAAGAACTTGGGAAACGTTTCCCATTGTGTAGAGTCACAGAACACCTCGGGAAATGAAAGGCTCTGAGAAGGCCCGTGGGAATGAACCCTGGTAGCTTGTGTTTCATCCAAAGATTTCGGAACATATCCGTTTTGCCAGGTGCCATCGGGAACTAACTCCCCCGGGAAACATCTAACAGGGTTCTCGAGGTTCATCCATGTGTCAGTGTTTTACTCCTTTGTGGGGCTGAGTCATCTTCCATTGGATGGCTGTGCCATGTTTTGTTTATCCACTTACCCCTCAGCGTATTCCTCAGGAGAATGATTGAAGGCACTCTCTCTCCTCTCCTTTGGGTGAAGAGTGGGAGCGGTGTGATTTGCAGGGCCCACCCTGGGGTTGTCGGTAGAGCTCTGGACCGCAAGTCGAGAGGCCTGGACCCTGCTTCTGATTTTGCCGCGTGACCTCGGGAGTCTCCCTTCCTCTCGCTGGGCCTCAGTCTTCCCATCTGCAAAATGGGGGTTGGTCGAGATGGTTTCCTGGTGAGGTCCAGTTCCAGCATTCCACAATTCTAGACACCTTTACCCTTTCCAAAGGGGTCACCTCATCTGGAGGAAGCTCTTGGAAGGGTCTCGCAAGATGCCCGCTCGGTCGGATTCTCATTCACGGTGCAGGCCCCCGGGGGTGTTATAGGCAGAGGAGCCCCGGCATTTCCATGTGAAAAACCGGGAGGGACGTGCAGAATCAGGCTCCCGTTTCGTGCTCCCGTGACTGACACCCAAGGTGTAATGGAGCTGGCATTTCTGCAGCGATCCCTCACCGGCCTGCTGATGGGGCTGAGATTAGTCACACCTGATTTGAAAAACCAACGCTCATCGATCGGACCCATCTGCCAACAGCCTGGTCAACTGCTCTCCGGGTAGCGGGGCTTCTGTCAAACCCCGCAGGGACAGCCACGTGCCCCCAGGATGGGGGCTTTCTCTTTGGTAGCTCCTCATCAAGACATGATCTTGACAAAACTAGGGCCGTCCCCATTTATTTCCGCGAACATGGAGCTCTTGGTGAACAGGTCTAATTAGGATTAATGAGCGCGCCGGCGCACGGCCGTCTTCCTACTGAGATGGGGACTGTGACGGCAAGAGCCACGAGGGGAATCGCAGTGGGGACGAGGGGGGTCTGCGTGGCGTGCAGAGGAGGGGGGACCCCTTCCACTCCCTCTCCCAGTTCAGGGATCAGGCCTGAGGGCTGGAGGGCCCACAGCTGGGTCTTAGAAAAAGGTCTCCTGGCAACTGTTCTCTTTGGGCCAACAGGATGCGCAACCACTTGGGTGCTCTGGGGAGCCATAGCTGTCACCGTGGGCAAGGTACAAAAGGTGGCCTGCGGCACCAGACTACCTGCTCCTGGGGGAGAGGCAGGGTGTGTGCCACGCGTTTTGCTCATGGTTCTCCCTCCAGTGCCCTTACAGGCCTGCGCTCACCATCAGCGCTCGCTACACACGTGCAACTCGCCCCGAGGCCGTGAAGCTGGAACGTGCTACCTGTGGGCTTTGAACCCAGACCACCTTGGAGCACCGCATCTGGACCTCCCACCGGATGGGATCTTCCGTGTCCCACGTGCATCACGTGTTGCTGTCCTTGTCGTCTTCTGGACCGGGAGCTGTTCCAGGAGGAGTTCTGGCTTCATCTCCATCGCTCCAGTCTCCAGCCCAGGGTGGGATGTGCAGTAGATGCTCAGGACATTACGTTGGGTAAGATCCGAGGGCGATTTCTCAGCAGGAAGGAACCGGAGCAGCGACGATGCTTCTTTGACCCACGAGCACTGGGGGGAGGCCAAGGAGGCTCTTTTAATTAACTTCTTGTGCCTGAGGGGGATGTGGCTTCCAAGCCAAAGCCACACTCGGCAGCTCTGACCGCGGGCCTCCTCCTTCCCCGCAGGAGAGGCCGCTTGAACACATGCCAATGTTTTGTTGATTTAAGAACTCCGTGTGCCCGTCACCGCCGAGGCACTAGACATTCGGAAAAGTTCCTCCCGGTCCGGTCATTAATCACCCTCTGTAATTAAGTAGCACAGCAACCTGTAATTAGGGTATTGATCTGTGGGTGTCCTTGTTTACTCCTGGGCTCTGCCTCTCGCCTGTGAGCTTCATGAGGGCAAGGACGGGGTCTCTGTGGACGCAGAGCGGGGTTCCTAGGGCCCCTTTCGGTGCTTGGCACCTAGAAGGTTCTCAACAAATGTCGGCTGAATAAAAGGATCGAGGGAGTGGGTGCAGGGGTTCATGGCCAAGTTTCTTCCAGGTTGCCCACCAAGTGTGAGAGAGGGGAGGGCTGTTAGCAGGGAATGCAGACCAACTTAGACGTGAGAACCTGGCGGGAAATGGGTAGATGCCATTACGACTTAGAGGAGCCTCCTGAGATCTAGACCCCTCTGATTGCCTACTACCACCTGCCTGCAATTCCTTACACCCTACACATTGGAGCCACAGTGGCCAGGAGTCTAGGGTTTCCCCACATGTGTGACACTCACCGTGAGCCCCAGAGATCTCTGGTCAGGATGCAGGAAGAGAGGGGCTTGGGGTCTAAGGACTTGGGAATGCATGTGGACTGTAGCATTTAATGCTGATGAGTGCTTATGGTAAAGATGAAGATGATGATGGTGGCCATGGTGATGGGGATGATGAAGACAATGATGACGACGACAACGATGATGATGACAATGATGACAATATGATGAAGCTAATCATGATGGTTTCATAGTGGTGACGATGATGGTGGTGACCATGGTGATGGGGATGATAAGGATAATGATGACAATGATGATGATGATGATGAAGCTAATTTGATGGTTTCATGGTGGTGGTGATGATGGTGGTGACAATGGTGGCGGTGGTAATGATAATGATAGCATTTCCTGAACAGTTATCTTCCACGGAGGCTACCTGCATTCTGTCATAAGAGTCTCACAATAAATATACGTGTATTACTTCCATGATTTCACGTATAAAGGAAGGAGGCTCCAAGTATCTGTTGAAAGCCACCCAGCAGGTAAGGAGCAGCGTTGGTCGACCCATATCATCCCAATACTCCTTGCAGCCATGATGGCAACCAGTACCTTCAATATAATCATCACCACCGGGCAGTCATCCTGATCAACGCAGGGGATGGAAGAGCTTCCGAGAGGGGAAGGACCTGGCCTTAGTCCCACAGCCCACGAGGAACACGGCTGGGACTGGGATTTCCCGTGTGGCACTTCTTCCTTTGCGGGAGAAGCCTCAGAGATTTGGGGGCCGTGGAGTGGAAGAGAACAAAGAGGCAGGGCACCTGGGTCCCCATCCCAACATCACCTCTTACTAGCCCGTGACCTCGGGCTTGGCGCTGTAGGTCACCGGAACCGTTTCCTTGTAGGTGACATGGGAGTGACGAAGCTTCCCTGCCTGGGTGGGGGTGATTCGAGCACCACAGAGCTCAGAGCTGCTGGGGACCGTCATCCCGATGTCTTGAGAAGTTGGCATCGCCACGCTTTTGACAGGCCAGTGACATCTTCTGACTCTGACATTCGATGGCCCCACGTCAACATAACCTGCTTTCTTCAAACCCCGAAAAAGGAGACGCGACGCCTACCGGCGGGGCTTCCCTGTGGGTAAAGCTGGTGAGAGAAGGCTCCAAACTCAACGTGCTCTCGTCACCCGGCGGGTCTTTCTGTCCAGTAAACCCTCCACGTTCAGCCCCGTCTCAGGGCCTTGGCACTGGCTGTTCACTTCGCTGTCCCCTCCGCTGGCTGGGGCATCAGCTCTGACATCACCTTCACGGATAAGCCTTCCTGCCCACCACATCGCAAGATTTGCCACCTGCCCCACCCCCCTCCTCACTCCACACAGCTCTATGGTCTTCCTGGCCTCCACTGAGTCCGCTGGAATGACCTTGCCAGTTTTTTTCCTACTCTCTGTCTCCAGCATGAAAACGTGTGCCCTGAGAAAGCGGGGCTGTTTCTGTCTTGATTATTGGGGTAACCTCAAATGCCTTCATACGTGACCGGCGTGGCTCAGTGGTTGCGCGTTGACCTCTGAACCAGGAGGTCACGGCTTGATTCCCGGTCAGAGCACATGCCCCCTGCCCCAGTGTGGGGCGTGCTAGAGGCAGCCGATTAATGGCTCTCTCTCATCATTGATGTTTCTCTCTCCCTTGCCCTGCCTCTGAAATGAATAAAGAATATATTAAAAAGCAGGCATTGCATGAGTATTAGTAGAATAAAGCACCGCCTAAGCGAATTCTGCCCTGTGTTCGTCGGGGATGGCGCGTGGAGGATGGACACGGGGTCTCTCCATCTCAGATCGGAGGTGCCACACCCCCTTTCCAGTCCCGTGAGTCACCGGGTGTCACGCCTGATAGATGGCCATCGTTATTGGAAGGCAGCAGACCTGATTTCTCGGCTGGAGCTGACACCCGTGTCTCCTGCCAAATGCGGGTGAGGGAGCCGAGTCCAAACGCGCAAGAGCCGGGAGAAGGTGTGCGTCCCGGGCCGTGCCGTTTCTCGGACGGCGGTCCGGTTTCCTTGTGTGTGCGTCTCTCTGCTTGCGAAATCCGCCCTCACCCTTCGCAGAGATGTCTGAGAAAGCGCGAAGCCACGTTTCCCGGATCCGGGGACGCACTCCGAGCGGGTGCCATTATAACCCCACACATCACCCAAGTCAGATTGGCACCGGCGGCCCGCGTCATAAATCACTCACTTTCCTGCCAGGGCCCCAGACCTCCGCTATCTGGCCGACGGAAAAGAATGACGTGTCTGCGGCTCGCTGAGAAACGCCGAAGTTTAAGGGCATCGAGAGAGGAGGGGGCGGGTGGGATCATCATGAAAGAGGCAGAGATAAATAAAGCACGGGAAGGGGAAACACGGAGAGAGAAGGGAGGCGAGGAGAGAAAAAAATAAACCCTGCTGGTAACTTGTCATTTCTCAGGCTTACGCATGTCAGCAGAAACGTCGTTAATTTCTTCCTTCTCATGGTCAGGATTCGGGGACTGTGCCAGGATGGGAAGTAAAAAGCTTTGGGGTGCAGAGGGTATTCTAATCCTCCCTCCCTCCCTCCTGCCCTCCCTCCCTCCTTCCTTCCCTCCCTTTTCCTTGCTTCTTTCCTTGCTTCTTTCCTTCCTTCCTTCCTTCCTTCCTTCCTTCCTTCCTTCCTTCCTTCCTTCCTTCCTTCTTTCCTCCCTTCCTTCCCCTCTTCCAACATTTCATTTAACCCCCCATTCTTGACAAGCCACACTGCAAAGCCCTAGGCATATAAAGTGAACAAACCAGAATTCTACAGAGAGGGACCTGCAGGCTATTTGGAGAACAGAAAATTATAGCCCAGATGGATCAGTGTTGTGCAGGTAGAAGCTGAGGGAGCTGTGGGGGACCCAGTAGGATGGGTGGGTGGGGGGGCACCTGATCCAGTCAGGAGATGGCTGGGGCGACTTCTCAAAGTGATTCTTCCGTGGGCTCCCAAAGGAAGCATCGCTCTCAGTCAAGGGATGGACAAGAGACAGAGCGGGGGAAGGGCATTCTATGCCAGGAAGAGCCACAGCCCTGGCCTGGGGGCTGAAGGGGTGGGGGCATCGTCTTGTACATGAAACGTGTACATGCCAGCTGCCATGTTAGCATTTGGTAAGATCACAGCAGGGAAGAAAACGGATCACCTTCTTGTCCTTTGAGGGTTTAGTTCCTAGTGGTGAGGGGTGGGAAGGATAGCAGATGCATAAATACACAAAGCGTCAGAGGGTTTCAAGTTCTAGAACAGCGGTTCACAACCTGTGGGTCTCAACCCCTTTGGGGGTCTATCGTCCCCATCACAGGAGTCGCCTAAGACCATCAGAAAACACATATTTACATTACGATTCACAACAGTAGCAAAATTACTCTTAGGAAGTAGCAAAGAAAATAGTTTTATGGTTGGGGGTCACCACAACATGAGGAGCCGTCTTAAAGGGTCCCGGCATTAGGAAGATTGAGAACCACTGTTCTAAAAGGAACAACAATGAAAAACAGGGAGGGGGCTGGACAAAGAAGGGGTGGCGGTATGGTCCAGAGGATGGTTCAGGGAAGGACCCTCGATCAAGGGACGTTGAGCAAAGGTCTGGATGAAGTGAGGGAGGGACGGGCCACCTGGACACCAGGGGGGGAGATACTTCAGGCAATGGGAACAGCACAAGCAAAGGCCCTGGGGTGACATGGAAACTCGGGTCTGTCTGTGTCTAACACTCTCTTTTCCCCTTCTCGACACAGATCCCATTCCACATGCACGTTCGTGAGTACCTGCTCTGTGGCGGCACGGGCCAGAAGGTGGGTGAGATCACGGGACCCTTCAGACTCAAACCCTGTTCCTCAGGGAGTCCGCAGACTTGCAGGGGAGGCAGACATACGAGGGGCGCATCCTGATGGCCCCAGAGAGATATAGAAAGGGCGACATAAAATAGGAAGGGGGGTGGCTTGTCTGATCAGTGAATTTTGCGCCCTAGACTTTGAAGGCAGGTGTGGTTTCTTTGAGGAAACTTTTTTTTTTGAGAGAGAGAGAGGAAGGGAGAGGGAGAGAAACATCAACGTGCGAGAGACACGTTGATAGGCTGCCTCCTATCGGGGATTGAGTGCACAGCCCAGGCATGGAGCCCCCACCCGGAATGGAACGGACTGCAAATGGTTCGGAGCATGGGATGAGGCATAATTGAGTCACCGGGGCCAGGGTAGTGTTTCTTGAAACTGCTGGTGTGAGTAGCACGAGTACATTCTACAGGTGCAGGGCTTGGGACGTTTTCACACGGTGAATGCGCTGGGTGTCACCAGCAGCCTGACGAAGAGAGAGAGTGGCCAGCTTCTTCAGAGGCCCCCCGAGACTCCTTGCAGCCCCTCCACGGCGGCCCCTCACCTACTTTTTGTCTGTTTTCATCGACACCACGCCCTCTCCTGTGCCTGGCTCCTCTTGCTCCAGATGATGTTTGCGGGCCTCTTCCGTGTTGTGTGTCATTGTGTCTCATTTACACCCATTGCTATGCAGAATCCCGACGTGTGAAGACAGCATGGCTTTTAAAAAAAATTTTTTTAAATTTTTTTCCTTTCTGGGCCTCTTCGGCTGTTTCTGGAGCTCTCGAGTCCTTTCCATTTCGGGCCGTCGCTGGCGGGGCTGCTCTGCCATTCCCGTCCGCGTCTTTCCGGGGAGCATATGTGCGATCGAGGCGTCCACGTGCCGGGTCAGGGGCTGTGCATATGCCGAGCCGTAGCCGACGCCCCCAAATGGGTTTCTAAAATGGTCGCACCAATTAACACGTTCCCTCCCGGAAGCGTCGGAGCGCGTGAGCGGCGCCTCCTGGCTGGCACTGGCTGTGGTCTGTCATTTTCACGCTGCTTCTTTCTTCCTTTCTTCCGGTCGCTAGTCCTGTGGGGCTGAGGTGGCATTTCGCGGTTGCCTTGCCTCGGTGGCTAGCGTAGCTGGGCATATTTTCATGTGAGCGTTCCCATGTGCTCCAGCTCTTTGGAGATCTGGGCCTAGATCTTCCTCTCTGTCTCCTACGGCTCCTGTTTCTCCAGAGACGCCTGATGGATACAGAGCCCCCAGGGAGGACGGGGGGCGGGGGAGTGCAGGGCTGGTGGGAGCAGGAGGGAGCCGGGCGCAGCCTCTTCCATTCTCTTCCTCACTGCTCCAGCCGCAAAGACCTGGCAGGTCCTCCCATGTGCCCAGCCTGCTCCCTCGGCCCACCAAGCTCCTCCCCCAGGTCCATGTGTGACCTGCACTGCCACCTGGTCCAGATCTCTCTGTAAATGTCACTTCCTAGGGCAGTGGTTCTCAACCTTCCTAAGGCCGAGACCCTTGTATACAGTTCCTCATGGGGTGGTGACCCACAACCATGAAATGTTGCTACTGTTATGCATCGTGATGTAAATATCTGCATTTTCCGATGGTCTTAGGCGACCCTGTGAAAGGGTCATTCAACCCCCAAAGGGGTCGCGACCCACAGGTTGAGAACCGCTGTCCTAGGGGGACACCTTTCTTGGCTATTCTTATTGACAATAGCCCCCACCATCATCTTTCTTCACACAGACAAGCGTTTGCCCAATGCTTAGCACGACTAGATCGTTTGTATGTTTCTTTCCCTGGTCTGTCTCTCCCTCTGGGAGGCGAGTCCCCAAAGACTGGAGACATGACCTTTGCACTCCTGTTTCCTAGCTCCTAGCTCTGTGCTTGGCACGGACACGGTGCTCGGTGGGCTTCAAGTTGTGGTGGGTTTTGAGTATCGTGCCGAGTGAGTTTAAATCCTGCAAGGAGTTTAAATCCACTTCACCCACGCGTCTCCTCCCGACAGCTGTGGACTCCCCGAGGGACCCTGTAAGAGGGGGAGTGGGAGGGGAGGCGTGCAGAGAGATGCCAGCGAGAAGCAGCTTGGAGGTGCCTGACAATCCCCCCTTATCTCCGATGATCCATGTTGTCTGGCCAAGTTGTTCGCGGAGGAGGCCTTGCGACGCATCTCAAAAAAGCGACCGCGGCCTCTCAATCACTCGGCGAATTTTGGAAGGAAAAACAGATATCAAAACCCAAAGTGCACAACAGTAATGTATGATATCAGAGCCGTCATCCTTTACAGCAACATGGACGACGCGTGGGGGAAACAGCCGTCGCACCTAAAAGATAGACAGGCAGATCTGACACGTCTTGCCGGCGGGAGAATCACCTACCTCCATCTTCGTCCCCCCCACAGCCACCCTCCCGGCTTGATCAGGAGGATGACAGAATTACAGACAAATCCATCAGGCCGAGAACAGCAGCCGCAGAGACTCCGGATGGAGATAGCGAGAGTCCTCAGGGTACTAGGTGTCCTCGCCTTGTCATCACCGGCACATGAGTGACTTGCCCAGGAAGTGAGTGAGGCTGGGCGGGGACTGAGGTGTGCTCTGTCCACGGTGCTGAACCACCACCCCTCAGGGCTGATTAGTGTTGGGGAGAAGGGGTCATCGCAATCACAGCTATTGGCCATTCGCTCGGCGATCAACACGGAAGGGTGCGTGCATTGTGGATTAACGAAGCTGGGATAGAGGATAGATACCCATAAATCCTATCTCAGCCTGCAAGGACCAGCTGACGACATAAACAAGAGAGACGAGCTGTAAGGCAAGAGAGAGTGGTGGGGATTGTGGCTAACTGGAGGGCACATGCCCATCTCCAAAGGCAGCTGCCACATGGATCCACTTGTTTGAGGTCATGTGGGAGTTTGGTAATGTAGACTCCAATCAGAATCTATAAGAAAAGCAATATACCGATTTTATGCGAAATATCGACATCTTTAACTGCTGGCACTAATGAGACTCGTTCAAGGACAGCCTCTGGTTTTACAATGGGAGATCGAAGCCCTGAAAGGAGAAGGGATTTGTTCAAGGCAGACTCAAGTACAGAGTCTGTGTCAAATAGCACCTACCCAAAAGGTTGTGAGACTGGAAAGAACTCACAGACGTTAAAGCGCTAAGTGGTAAAATGTTAAGATACATGTAGAGAGCAGGTGGCGGCAGAGCAGGGCCTAAAAGCTCAGTGCTGACTTTCAGTTCTGTGCGTGGTCCCCTTCCCTCCAGCCTGCTTTTCTGTTTCTGGAAAAATCCTCTTTTCACTGATTCCCTGGACCCTCCAGAAAGGCCATTGAAGGGATAGAACATGGGGAAGATGTTAGAACCAGTTTTAAATCCTTCAAGAACGCAGTATTAGACACGTTATTCCAATACATCCCAGCTCAGTGGAAGAGGCTGAGGAAAGGTGGCAGTAAGATCGGAGGGGCTGAGTGGCCTTGGCGATGATGTGTGCCCCTCTGGACGACCTGCAGGGTTCTGGGGCTTCCCTTGTGGAAGTACTTCTGGGCTCAGCATGAGGGGCTTCTCCAAGTCTTTAATCTTTTTTTTTTTAAATATATTTCTTTATTGATTTCAGAGAGGAAGGGAGGAGAGAGAGAAACATCAATGATGAGAGAGAATCATTGATTGGCTGCCTCCTGAACGCTCCCCACTGGGGATTGAGCCCACAACCCAGACACGTGCCTTTAGCCAAAATCGAACCCGGGATCCCTCAGTCTGCAGGTCAACGCTCTATCCACTGAACCAAGCCAGCTAGGGCCAAGTCTTTTATCTTAAGCAAGATTCACAAGAGCAGGTTCTTGTGGCTCTGGATCTGAATCTCAGTCCTGGCAAACTCTCCTTGTAGGAGTTCTCTGTGCCAGATGGATCGGGCAGACCATGGAGGAAAATCAGCCAGGGTGCATCCGGTCTACCCAGGAGCCCTGGTTCCTCCTTAGTCCCAGCCTCACCCTCATCCTCCTTCCACTGCCTGGCCTAGGGCCTCCGAGTCCTCACCCTCCAAATCCGGGTGGCTCTTTCTCTCCTAACAATTCTGGGGACACAGTCTGCATGAGGCGGATCAACAAGGCCATCTCAGAAAGAGACCAAATAGGAAATAAGAGGCCCCATCGCCTAATGGGACTTATCAATTATGATCTAGGGCCATATTTCTTTGAGGGGTGATTGTTTCACGGAGTCTGACATCTCATATAGCTTTAAATTACTCACAACCGGGACGGCTTACAAGATAGCAGTAAAATCAGGAGAGGATTGGGCAATGTAATTATAGTATGGAAATGATGTTGATCACTCAAGCAGGGAACAGACCTTGAATCGAAAAACCCTGCTCTCTCTCCCCACCCCCTGCCTTCCACGCCTGCTGCTTGCTCAGGGCTGTAGAGCGCACAAGATCTGGGGAATGTGGGGGCAACCTCGCTGCTTCTCAGGAGCTGGAAGTTGGCCGGGTCATTGCGTAGGGTGTAATGAGAGAAAGGGCCGGTGTGGGCCAAATGATCAGGACCAAGGACAGATCCCAACAGGTCATGGCGGTTGGACAGAAAGGCCAGAATGGCAAATGCCTACAGGCATTGTCTTTTTTTCTGGTGTATGGAGGTAATAATTTTTAAAGAATTAGTCCAAGAATTATATTTGATTCTGAGATTATAGATTCCCTGCCTTCCTTCCTTCCTCCCTCTCTCCCTTCCTCCTTCGTTCCTTTCCTCCTCCTATCCATCCATTTCCTAAATATCATCCTTATGCCAGGCACTATGAAAAGCTTTGAGAATACAGAGATGAATTATTTCGATTCTTTAATGAGAAGACACTGCATGAAACATTGTGTTGGACTTCAGATAGAAAAGCTTATTACTCGCACTATTCATTCAAATACTTATTGATGATGGGCTAGTTTGTAGAACTGCTATAAACCGCTCATCAAATCCATTTCCTCTTCCTCCTGACACACAGTTAGGCCACACTTCCCAGCTTCCTTTGCAGCGAGGTGTGGCCATCTGGCCGAGTTCTAGCCAATGAAAAGTAAACAGAAGTGATGTGGGTCACTTCCTGGCTTGGCCCATAAAATCACTCTGCATGTGATCTTTGCATGCTCTCTTCTCAGCCTGCCAGCTGAGTGCTAACACCCACTGAGGATGACCTTAGAAGGCCACTTGTTGCAAATTTCTTAAAAAAAAAATTAGAGTATATTTTTATTGATTTCAGAGAGGAAGGGAGAAGGAAAGATAGAAACATCAATGATGACAGAGAATCATTCATCAGCTGCCTCCTACACCCCTCCCACTGGGGGATCGAGCTTGCAACCCGGGCAGGTACCCTGACTGAGAATTGAACCGTAACCTCCTGGGTCATAGGTCAACACTCAACTAATGAGCTACACAGGCCAGGCTGTATATTTTGTTTCTGAATAAAGAAAAGTGGAGCAGAGTACCTGCCCCACCCTCACACCTCTGCTGACCTGGACCTGCATGGTACCAAGATAAACCAGGCCATCATGCCAACTGCATGAAGCGCGCATTAAAGACAAGACACACCTATGCTTCTTGAGCTGCAGAAATATGGGGTTTGTTGGTTTATAGTAATTAATTAAACACGATAGCAGGCATTGGGGGCATCAACATTTCTACAAGCTTTTCTTGGCATTTACTGTGGTCTAGGCAGCACACCAAGCATCAGGAACGTGGAGTACATCCCATTCATTCAAGTATGAGGCTCGGAGGGCATAGAGATGAATGACAAATGGATATTAATTCATCACTATCTTCACAAACATTCATTAGGTAACTGATAGTCCCCGGTCTTAGTGTGAAGCTTTGGGGACACCATGAATAATTCATTCAAGTGTGGATTAAGTTTCCATGCCGGGCACCGAGTTGGGCATTTGGGGGTGAGAGATGAACAGGGCCCCTCTCCTCGGGGCTTTCACCATTTGGGGGAAGAACCCAGCCACGGCGCTGTCGTGTGAAAAGTGCTAACACCCAACGTATTCATGAGACTCTGCAGGGACACAGGAAATGAACTCTGCTTGTGGTGGCCAAGGGCGCGAGGAGGGGGGCAGGGAAAACCATAGACAACGGGGTCTTTTGATCTGGGGTTTGCTGCAGAAGTCTAAGCTTTCTAAGCTGAGAATAGGTGGAAGGGAAGTCCAGGTTGAGGGAACAGCATGCGCAAAGGGGCTGTGTCCTGGGGTCATGAAAAGTTTGGTGTGACTGGAGCTCAGGGGCATGTGGCAAGGACAGGATCTGGGTCTGTGACTGATGCTCTGGTCTTTCTACCTGCAGGTGATTGGAGACAGGAGGGCTGGAGACTAGAGATGAATTCCATCTTGGCCTGAGATGGGGGTAGACACTCTGTCTTAGGCTGATGCCACCTTCATGGACAGGGCCTGGCCTTCCTCCTCTAAACTGTGCATTTAATGTGAGTGGGCAACTTCCTGTTCCCACCGATACTCTCCCCGTTTTGCACGTGAGCAGATGGAAGATCCGAGAGGCCCACTACCCCTCAGATCACACAGCTGGCTGACAGCAGGGTTGGCATTTCACCTTCCAGGTGAGGCCACATGCCCAGCGTGCCAGCGGCCTTCACCAGCTCCAAGGACGGGGAAACTCTGAAACTCTCTGGGGTTAATCGACTGTATTTGGCAAAGGACAGGGGGCGTCTGATCTCAGGAAGTAATCAGAGTTAGCTCAACACTGAGCTTGTGTGCATGTGTGCGTGTGTGTGTGTGGTGAGAGGTGTAAGGGTGGGGGGAGAGCTAGCTGAGCTGGGACCAGCCCGAGCTGTGCTGGGAAGGAATAAATCTCTCCCTGAGCCAACATTAATACAAGCTTGGCAGGTTCTGGGCAGGCCCCTGGTTGATTATGCCAATGGACGCCAGGGAGGGGAAGATTGAGCTGCTGGGGTGGCGTGAATGCATATCACACAGGGTAATGCTTTGGAAATATATAGCATCCAAGCAGGCAGACAGATGACGGTGGGGTGAAGGGGGGGAGGGAGAGGGAGAGCGGCATCTGTTTGCAATTACGGTGACCAGAACCCCCGGAACGAGGCTCTGGGAAGGGATGCTTAGGGTGCCTCCTTGGGGTGGGCTGCAGGAGTTCCACTTCGCCATTCGTCATTGGTTTACGGGGCACCAACGTGGTGCCAGGCACTGGGGGGCAGAGGACTGAGAATCCAGACAGGGGGCTGCCCTCATGGAGCCCACATTCTGGTGAGGCGGATGGGACTGAGCAGGCCATCATGCCCATTGCATACCAAGGGCCTTAGGGGAGAAGAACAGAGAGTGAGTGGTGAGGGCCCATAAGACTTAGGGAGAGGTGCTGGAGGACTGCCTGGAAGAGGGGACATTTGGCGTGAGGGCTGAATGATGAATTGGGATTAACTCGGTGGAGCATGCTTATGTGTAGAAGGACATAGGGCGGGAGAGAAGAAACATAGATAGAGGCTCTGTGGAGGTAAGACGAACAGCAGAAAGGAGGTCTGGGTGGTTGATGCATGGAGAGTCAGGGTGCAGGCAGAGCTAACATGTAGGAGGAAGAAGCCAGACCAGGCATGGCCTTGTGGGCTGTTTTACACGAATGGATTCATCATAGAGCAATGGGGAGCGACCGAAGGTTCTACAATGGCGGGCGGGGGAGGGAGGGAGTGTTATTGACCAAATTCTCTCTTCCCAAGGAATCTCCTCAAGTCCTTATTGCCACAGGTGAGATAAAGAGAACCATTCCTCATTATTTAAGCGAGGAAACTGCAGCCCAGAGAGGTAAAGCGATTTGCCTAAAGACACACAGTAAGAGGGTGGAATACTTGGCCTGCTGTGTCCTAAAGATAGTTAAGTGACCAAGTACAGATTCCCCAGCCTAACGTCTGGACCTGCGTTGCTAAAAAAAAAGACGGTTCCAATTTCAAAGCGTAAAAGGAAAACTTTCCTCCCTGGAATTGGCTTTGGTGGGAATTTGACAAAGGTCAGACCCACAGACAGTCATGTCCAAGGGCAAAAGCCCAGCGTCCCCACGACCTGCCTAGGAGTCTGGCTTGGGAACGGCCTGCAGGGATGCCAGTGGCTCTCGGAAAGCTAGGCACCTCAGGCAGCCAGTGCCAGAATGGGCTGCTCACCTCGAGGCTTGGGAGGTCAAGAAGCTGCCCTGAGGACCCACCCACCGGGAATTCAGAAGGAAAATAAAAACAACAACGATGACACGACGCAAATTAAAATGTAAGTTCTCTCCCCCTGGCAGCGTCTTGCTGGCCCGGGTTTGGAAAGAATCGTTCAACCCATCCGCCATATCCTAGAAGGCTCGGCATCGGCCGAAAGAACGGAAATAATGGAGACAATGCAGCAACAACGCGCACCTCTGGCAAATCCATGGGCGCCTCCTGTGAGCCCGACCCAGAGCGAGGCACCGTGGGTAAAGCAGAGGAGGAGGTGGGGGTGGAGCTCGCCCCTCCTCCCCCGCCCCCTCCCCCGGGGGGGGGGGGTTACAGCTTTCAGTTTTGTACAGCGTGCTGTCAGCCATGTTTTGCTGAAACCTGCTAGGCACCATACACACACCGCTTCTCTGAACCTTGCAGCCACGCCATCAGGTGGGCACTCGTAGTAGACAATGTCCTTCCTATTTGCCTGGCCAAGCGCCCAGCCCCCGGATGCTAGTCATCAGGGTTGGCCTCCGACAGCCCACGGCTTCCCCCTTCTGGAGTCCCGCCCTAGAGCCACCGTGCTCGGAAATGCCTGGGGAGTCAGGCAGCCCCGGGGACGGCCTGTAGTCAATGACCGACTCTGGCAAGAGCTCCTTGGTTTGCAGGGGTGCAACCTCATGGTGCCATTTATGCTCCCGAGTGCTCCCCTGGACTTCAACCACTGGAGGCGACTCAACTGGAACCACATCTTTGCTTGGGGAGGAGGGAAGGAAGGAAGGAAGGGAAAAGGGAAGGAGGAAAGAGTGAAGGAGAAAGGAGGGAAGGAAGGAAGGAGGGAGGAAGGAAGGAGGGAAAGAGGGAAGGAGGAAAGGAAGGAAGGGAAAAAGGAAGGAGGGAAGAGGGAAAGAGAAAGGAGGGTAGAAGGGAAGGAAGGAAGGAGGGAAGGAGGAAAAGAAGGAAGGAAAGAAGGGAGGAGGGAAGGAATTGAAAGGCTTGGAGGATCTGGTGGGGTGAATCTTGGCCACTCATGGTCCCGCTTGGATGGCAGCGTCTTCCTCGGTAAAAGGGTGGAAGGATGGCTCTGTCCAATTCCACCCTCTTCCACCCTCCTCCATGACCCCGCTTCCCCAAACTCCGCTCTCCCAGATGTCAAGGAAGGTGCGCTCATGGTGCCCTGAGTGGAGGCGGGGCAGGTTCTAGAATAGGGGCTTCTGGGAACGCAAAACAATAGACACCCCACCACCTGGAGAAATAGGAGTGTGGCTAAAGGGGAGGGGGTCCTCTGAATGAGTTTCTCTGCACCCAACTTCCTCCTCCTCCGCTTCCCTCCAGCCTGCCCCTACCCCCCAACGCTCTGTCCCCTGCACCGTGGGAACTGTTTCGTTGCAAAGTATCTTGGTCCAAATGGCCCTTTTAAGGCACTAGCCCAGCTGAAACCGGTTTGACTCAGTGGATAGAGCGTCGGCCTGGGGACTGAAAGGTCCCAGGTTTGATTCCGGTCAAGGGCATGTACCTTAGTTGTGGGCACATCCCCAGTGGGGGGTGTGCAGGAGGTGGCTGATTGATGTCTCTCTCTCTCATCAATGTTTCTAGCTCTCTATCCCTCTCCCTTCCTCTCTGTAAAAAATCAATAAAATATATATTTTTAAAAAAGATACTAGCCCTGGCCCCATATCAAACTCATGGTCCTATCTCAGACTCCAAAAGTGACCAGTTCTTAAATATATATATATATCTCAGAGAGGAAGATAAGAGAGAAATAGAAACATCAATGATGAGAGAGACGCATTGATTGGCTGCCTCCTGCCCGCCCCCACACTGGGGGCTGAGCCCATAACCCAGGCCTGTGCCCTGATTGGAAATCAAACTGCAACCTCCTGTTTCATAGGTAGGCGCTCAGCCACTGAGCCACGCTGGCCGGCCAAGGACCCAGCTCTTTAGTCTGGTTCAGAACCACGTGCTCCATCCTTCCTCCCTTGGCCCAGGACCGTCTCCTCCTCCCTCTGGGAGTCCTGCTCTAGTTGTTTCCCGGAACCGGATTCTCCATGGATTCTGGAGAAGGAGGGTGGGCTGCCCTGCATGACGATCTATGTGTCCCTCCCATTGTCAGCTAGTTTGCAGACCAGGAGCCACGTCCCCATATGTTACCTCCGCCCGGCTGCCCAGCATCTATAAAACGAAAGCCCGAGACTTTTTATGTGTTTGTTGCATTTTCTATTAAAAAAAAAAAGTGATTATCTTGAAAGCACCCAATCGACATGTTGGGAGTGTGTGTGTGTGTGGGGGGGGGTCCAATCTCCCCATTTCTAATGTCCCCACTGATAGAACGAAGACCACACGTTCCAAGCACAGCCACTCAAGTATCCAAATTTGATTTAGCAGCGGAAGCCTGTGAGTTCTGCCCCCCTGTGGCTCAATTTCACATTCCAGAGGCCCAGGCCCGCCTAGAAATCCTATTACCTCAGGTCTGGCTCGTGCGTTATCGAAATGGTCCTAATTGCTTTCACATTGTTTTTTATTATTAAATATAGTCGGCATGCAATACTGTCCTTGCTTCAGGTGTATGACGCAGCGATGTGACATATATATTCATATCTCGCGATATGATCGCGATAAGCCTATTAGCGCCACGGCACACGTTTATTCAGAGGTTATTGATTCCGTTCCCCATGGAGTGCCCAGCATCCTGGCAGCTTATTTATTTTGCAACTGGGAGTCTGTCCCTCCTTTCCCCCCTCACCTTTCCACCCACCCCTCCCCTCTGGCCACCGCCAGTTTGTTCTCTATGTCTGTCCGTCCGTCTGTCTGTTTCTGTCTTGTCTGTTTTGTGGTTCAGCCTCTGCAGCTTGTCTCAGGGAGCCCTTCCCACCTCCACACCCCGGTCCGAACTGTTCTCTCTAATCCCACACCCGGAGGCCTGAGTCCTAATCAAAGTCCTAATCACCAAAGGTCAACAGCTCGTTAGCATTCCTTCTGCGTTTTTTTTTTGTTTTTTTTTTGTTTTTAAATATACTTGTATTGATTTCAGAGAGGAAGGGAGAGGGAGAGAGAGAAACATCAATGATGAGAGAGAATCATTAATTGGCTGCCTCCCTTCATGTCCCCTATTGGGGATCGAGCCTGCAACCTGGGCATGTGCCCTTGACGGGAATCGAATCCAGGACCCTTCAGTCCATAGGCCGACGTTCTGTCCACTGAGCCAAACTGGCCAGGGCTCCTTCTGAGTTTTTTTTTTAAATATATTTTATTGATTTTTTACAGAAAGGAAGGGAGAGGGATAGAGAGTTAGAAATATGGATGAGAGAGAAACATCAATCAGCCGCCTCTTGCACGCCCCCTACTGGGGATGTGCCCACAACCAAGGTACAGGCCCTTGACCGGAATCGAACCTGGGACCTTTCAGTCCGCAGGCTGACACTCTATCCACTGAGCCAAACCGGCGGCTCCTTCTGAGTTTTGATGACAGGGATGCAGTGAGGAGATGAGGGAGCTATGGCTTTCAGAAGACTGGGAAAGACGCCATGCCCACGTTTATTTCCCTATAACCCACGTGGGTAATGTAAGGCCCGAGGGCGATGCCCAGGAAGCTGGTCCTCCCCTGAGCCTCAGCCATCCCCATCGGTTCACATGGGCGGCCTGGATGGGCTCAGGGCCAGCGATCCTCTGAGATGAGTCTCAGCCGGTGCCCGCCCTCAGGGACCAGGAGGACTTGGCAAAGCATTGATCAATGAACGCAACCACCTCTTTAAACAAGATTCTTTCTGGACATCCTCGCAGCTCCTCCGACTCCAAGCCCTCGGCCCTCCAGCCCCGACCGACTGACCGCTGACAAATGGCTGCTTGAAGTTCATGGTCCCCAAGGCCTTCTTAGAGAGCTCAGGAATGCAGGCACGGGGGCGGGGGGCGGAGGAGAAGGGGAGTGTTTGGGCCAGAAGCCACAGGCCTCAGCAGCTGGAGGACGACACAGGGGGCGAGGTGCAGGCACCCCGAGAGATGGCTCCGGCAGCAGAGTGCTTGGTGGCGTGCCGGCTTTGAAAGCCATCCAAAACCAGGCCCGCGTCCCAGGCTCCAGTGATGTCACAGCTAATCATTAGCCTGGTAATTACATTGAAAGCCTTCTGTGATCTTATCCTCAGCAGGGTCATTAATGCACGGCAACCGCACCAGTAAATGTCTCATTAGTCTTATTTTAGACTTATGTATTTTTCAGGACTACAGAATTTTAATAGTCGTCCCCCCCCCTCAGCGCCCCCGCCCCCTTCTGCAACATTAATATCTACTCCACATGCCAGATCCTCCCAACTCCCCGCTCCTCGTTTCCCTCCTCAGCACCCCCAGAGGAGGCCCGGCAGGGAAGGAAGGCCGGAGTGCGGGTGCTAGGGACTAGGGGTGTTCCCTCTCTCACCCGCCCCAGCTCTGTGTCTGACTGTGATCTCTTTTCTGGGGTGCTAACTTTCTCCTGAATTTCCTCTGTCTTCCCCAGGAAGCTTCACGCTTTTCCTTTTAACCCTCCCCCCCTTTTTTTAAAAAACAAACAACAAACCCTTGTCCTCGTTACTAAAGAAATGCATGCTCCTTACAAAGAGAGAAAGAAAAAAAAATTACCGTTCATCTCAGCCCTCAGCCAAGAGGGGCCCCTCTCCAGCCCTGGCTCACCCCTCCCGGCTGCCCTGTCTCCGGAGTGGGCTGGACACCCTCCCCTCAGGCCTTGGGCAAGTGCTGTTCCCTCTGCCATCGAAGGACGCCTACTCCCTCTCCAGGATACAGCCCCAACGCCACTTCCTCCTGGGAGCCCTCCGTGCAGGGGCAGGCTGTACCTCTGCCTCTGGATGCCATCGCCCATGCACGTCACCATCACCATTAGTTACCTACAGGCGACACTGATTGTTGGATTGCCTGCTCCCTGACAAGGAACACCTTTATGTGATTCGTGAACCCTGTAGATCCAGGGGAGAGTTCAGGAGCCAAAGACCCAGGGGCGGGAGGCCTGGTCCAGAGCCCGGGTGGAAGGAAGGAAAGCGCTGTCTGATCCTGTCCTGTGGTCTCAGGAGGTGCAGAGGGGGCTCCTGGGAAATTCTGCGGGCGCCATTTCTCTGGGGAGATGAGGACAGTCGCGAGGGCTCACTGTGGACCAGGTCCCGGGAGCCTCAGAATGGCAGGCGTGTGTTGCTTTTTTCAGCATTTGGACATGACGGGCACAGGCTGAGGGGCACTCCCGGGGGACATGGCACAAAAGGAAGGTCCTGCTCAGTGTGGGGTGCTGCTCAGAGGAGTGGGGATCACAGGGGGGCAGTCCTATTCTTGCCTTTTCGCTCTGGCCAAGATTTGGGGGTGGGGAGGAGCTCCATCTCTGTGGCTAGCTCCCAGTCTGGGGTCACCTCCTCCAATCACCCGGCCCCAGTGTCTTAGCCCTTAAAGAGGCAGCCCCTCATTTCTCTCCCAAGGAGGGGCGGTGGGGACGGCTTTACTTAGGGAAGGCGCTGCTGTAACGTTTAGCTCTGGGGGAGGCAGGGGGCACCAGAACTTTGGGGTCCCTGAGGCCTGTGCTGAGCAATGTCTGCGGGAGGCTCTCATGCCCTCGAGGGACACCTCACCGTCTCTGAGGGCATGCAGATGACCAGGCCTCCGGAGGGTGAGGGTGGGGCAGGGGTCTGGGGGTGGGAGGAAGGGAAGCCTGTTGCCCCCAGCCCCAAGGCCAGGAGGCGTGGGCCCTGATGACCAGGAGGTGCATGGCAAATACCGCGAGAACAGCCCGCTGGAGCCGGCAGAGCAGGCTCAGGTCGGGAATGGAGAGCAGGGAGAGATGACCGATGCTCCTCCGTGAAGGAGGTGCTGACTGCTCTTTGGAGAGCTGGGCGGGGTCAGCCTGGAGATTCTAAGCCGCACTCCCTGGTCCATTCCCCACCCTTGGCCACTGGCCCCTCCAGACCCCTCTCGAGAGTCCCTGCCATACGCGTGGTAAAACACACAGACCATAAACGTCACCATCTTGGCCATTTGAAAGGTGCAGCTCAGTGGCACCGAGTGCATTCCCGTAGTGATGGGCCCCATCCATCTCCAGAGCTCTCCGTCTCCCCAGACTGGAACTCTGTGCCCCTGGGACAGGAGCTCCCGGCCCCCTCCCCTCGGCCCGAGGCAGCCGCCATCCCACCTCCTGTCTCCTTGACCTTGAAGGCAGAAGGCAGCTCTAGAGGCATTATGCGGTGTTTGGTATTTTGTAACTGGCCTGTTTACTGAACGGCATGTCCTCAGGGTGCCTCAGCGCCTCCATCCTTTTAACATATATACAGTGGCACCTCGAGATACGAGTGCTCTAACATACGAGATTTTTGAGATATGAGGCGTCGAGCGAGCGATTTTTGCTTTGAAATACGAGCAACAGTTGAGATACGAGTAATCGCACGGATCGGCCCGCTGCACAGGACCTACCAGTTTACTCTCATAGTTTCCCACGCCTCAAGGTTACGGAACAAATTAAACTTGTATCTTGAGGTACCACTGTATATATTTTATTGATTTTTTTTTACAGAGAGGAAGGGAGAGGGATAGAGAGTGAGAAACATTGATGAGAGAGAGACATCGATCAGCCGCCTCCTATACATCCCCTACTGGGGATGTGCCCACAACCAGGATCCATGCCCTTGACTGGAATCGAACCTGGGAACCTTTCAGTCCGTAGGCCGATGCTCTATCCACTGAGCCAAACCGGTTTCGGTTGCCTCCTTCCTTTTAAAGGCCCAATAATATTTCACCGTATGGACGGACCACAGGTGTGTCTCCTTGCAGCGTGACGTCAGATGCGTTAGGGGAAATCGCTATTCTGCGTCTGCCCCCTGGCGGCGAGGCTTACCCTAGAGCAGTAGTTCTCAGCCTTCCTAAGGCCGCGACCCTTTAATACAGTTCCCCATGTTGTGGTGACCCCCAACCATAAAATTATTTTTGTTGCTACTTCATAACTGTAATTTTGCAACTGTTATGAATCGTATCCGTGTTTTCCAATGGTCTTAGGCAACCCCTGTGAAAGTGTCGTTTGACCCCCAAAGGGGTCGCGACCCACAGGTTGAGAACCACTGCCCTATAGGGTGCCTGGGACAAGAAGATGCGTTGCGCACCTAAGATGCTTTGCCCGCTGGTGAAGAAGAACGCAAAGGACCTTTGGGTCCTCAGTTTTGGCTAGTGCGTCATGCTCCCTGGGACAGGAGCTCCCGGCCCCCTCCCCTCGGCCCGAGGCAGCCGCCATCCCACCTCCTGTCTCCTTGACCTTGAAGGTCAAGTGGTCGGCAAACTGCGGCTCGCCAGCCACCTGCAGCTCTTTGACCCCCTTGAGGGTGGCTCTTCCACAAAATGCCACGGCCTGGGTGAGTCTATGTTGAAGAAGTGGCGTTAGAAGAAGTTGAAATTTAAAAAATGTGGCTCTCCAAAGAAATGTCCATCTTTGTCTTGTTGCTATTTGGCTCTGGGGACTCATGAGTTTGCCGACCACTGCCGTAGGTACTCAATGAATTTTTTTTTTATATTACATTTTATTGATTTCTTACAGAGAGGAAAAGAGAGGGACAGAGAACCAGAAACATCGATGAGAGAGAAACATCAATCAGCCGCCTCCTGCCCGCCCTCTACTGGGGATACCCCCGCAACCAGAATACATGCCCTTGACTGGAATCGAACCCGGGACCCTCCAGTCTGCAGGCCGTCGCTCTATCCACTGAGCCAAACCGGTTTTGGCCTCAATGAATTCTTGTAGCCGAACACAGGAATTCTCTTCCCTTCCCCTCCAATCGTGCCTCCGTGTAGGCAGGGAATGGAGCCTGGCGTCTTTATGGGTCCACGGTGGGCAATTAAGGAGGCCACTCCAGACCTCTGCGGCTCAAGGCACAGACCCAAGTTCAAAAGCCGCCCTTGACCCCCCGGGGGCTGGGGGAGGGAGGAAGCTCTCCTGCCCCGGTTCCCCCGTGCACGCCGCTCAGCCCCCAGCACGCAGCCCGTAAGTGATGGAAGGAAGTCAGTCAGAGGAAAAAGACAGATTGAGTGCTCCGAGGCCCTGGCATTTCCCCCCAGATCCCCGGATTTCCATATATTTGAAAACCTAATATAAACAACAGAGGGGAAATTTACATCTCGGGCAGCGAGGAATGAAAGATTGAGGCGGCATAATGTATTGCCGCGCGCGGAAGAGGGATGACCGCGGTGAGACCAACCTCTTACGACAGGCCCAATAGGCCGGTGGCAAACTCATTTCCGGGCAGAATATAGGGTTCATCTGCCGGAACGTTTAACAGGCATCAAAGAAAGATCACCCCCGCCTCTCCCCGCCGCCGCGCCCCGCACCGCCGCGCCTCCGCCAAGCTCCTGCCTCTCTCTTCCTTTTTTTTTTTTTTTTTTGCCATTTTATTAAACCCCTTTATGCGGCTTTAATACAATATGTATGATCCACGTGGAGACAAATAAATTCCTATGTACTTTTCAGGATTCGGGGGGTTCTAATGGTTATGTATGCTTTATTTATACTTTCCGAGAGACATTAAAAGGGCCATGTGTAAATATATGCAACCCGAACCCCGGGGTGATTTATGGCTACTCACGGAGCCAGAGCAAAATGGGAAGTTATGAAGTTAATTTCTAGCCGGTGCGAACGCAGAGCTGGGGGGTGGAGCTGCGGCCGGCCAGGGCGCTGGCGAGGGGAGGGTTCCTTCTGGCAAAGGCTGGGCTTGATGGCAACTGGGGCTAAGGTTGTGTCTGAGGCTGAGGCTTTGAAGGAAGTGAGGTCGAGGCGATGCTAGGAATATTGCCCTTGCAGATGGGGAAGGTGGAGCCCAGAGAGGTTAAGTCAGTTTTTGCATGTCACACAGCAAGCCAGCGGCAGGAATCAGAGGAGCGCCATCTTGTGGCTCTACCTTCAGTTACAGCAGTGGTTCTCAACCTGTGGGTCGCGACCCTTTTGGGGGTTGAATGACCCTTTCACAGGGGTCGCCTAAGACCATCGGAAAATGCAGATATTTACATCACGATGCATCACAGTAGCAAAATTTCATGGTTGGGGGTCACCACCACATGAGGAACTGTATGCAAGGGTTGGCCTTAGGAAGGTTGAGAACCACTGGATTACAGGGTTCATGACCTTCCTTGCGGCCTCCACGTGGCAGGAAGACGCCGAGGTGGGCAAATAAAGGCCTGAGACTTCCTCTATGATAATGCTTCAGCCCATTCACTGCCCTGCAAGTCCACGATCTAGGCCAGCTCTTCATGTCTGACCAGCGGGTCAAGGTTAAAGCCAGGGCGCTGGCACCCGAGCGCCTGGGTTCCCATCCCAGCCGCACCCGGGATGAGTCTGGGAGCTTGGGTTAGCGGTTTCCCCTCTCTGGGGACCCCGTCTACCCCCTGGGCAACGGGATGATATCTCTGAGGGTGAAGAAATGTCAGCAGAGGATGGTTCAATGTGGGGCAGGAGTTTGCCACAGCGTTCCCAGTCTTTTTTTAAATTTAATATATTTTATTGATTTTTACAGAGAGGAAGGGAGAGGGACAGAGTTAGAAACATCGATGAGAGAGTAACATTGATCAACTGCCTCCTGCACACCCCCTACTGGGGATGTGCCCGCAACCACGGTATGTGCCCTTGACCGGAATCGAACCTGGGATCTTTCAGTCTGCAGGCGGACACTCTATCCACGGAGCCACACTGGTTTCGGCCGCCCCAGTCTTAATAAATGACGTTTGTTTTTTGTTAATCCTCACCCGAGGATATTTTTTTCCCCATTGATTTTTAGAGAGAGTGGAAGAAAGGATGAGAGAGAGAGAGAGAGAGAGAGAGAGAAGCATCAGTGTGAGAGACAAACATCGATTGGTTGCCTCCTGCACTCACAGTGACTGGGGGTGGAGGGGAGAGGGGGATTGAGTCTACAACCAAAGTATGTGCCCTTGACTGGAATCAAACCGTGAATCTTGAATCAGTGGACCGACGCTCTAATCACTGAGCCAAACCAGCTAGGGCACGAGTATCATTTCCATCACTGCTGTTCTTCCACCTGTCTGACCCCTTTCCGAGCCTCAGTTTCCCCAGCTGTGCTATTAGGGCACTTAAAATTGATGTTCGAGAATTATCTGGCCGATGTCTGGAGGTTTAGAGGAAAAACCCCAAACCTGACAAATTCCAATGTTCATAAAGCTTGAGGGATGATATTCACAGGAAGTCTGGTCTGCTTTTCTGCTCTGTGCCTCACAAGCCCATAAAGGTGTCCGTTCTCTTGGGCTCAGCAGCTTTTTTATTTGATTTTTTAAATATATTTTACTGATTTTTTTTTTTTTTTTACAGAGCGGAAGGGAGAGGGATAGAGAGCTAGAACATCGATGAGAGAGAAACATTGATCAGCTGCCTCCTGCACGCCCCCTACTGGGAATGTGCCTGCAACCAAGGTATATGCCCTTGATCAGAATTGAACCTGGGACCATTCAGTCCGCAGGCCGATGCTCTATCCACTGAGCCAGACCGGTCCTGGCTCAGCATCTTTTTATCTGGAGCTCCTACCTTCCAGGGTTAATCATGGTGTACGAAAAAGTCACCACTACAAGCCTTTCTGTTGTGGTGTTTAAAATAGAGGTGAGAGCATCTGCTACGAACTGAAGGGTCTTGGGTTTGATTCAGGTCAAGGGCACACACTGGGGTTGTGGGCTTGATCCCCAGCAAGGAGCGTGTAAGAGGCAGCTGATCAATGATTCTCTCTCATCACTGAAGTTTCTATCTCTCCCTCTCCCTTCCTTTCTGACACCAATAAAAATATATTAAAAAAAAAAGATAGAGGAAAAGCTGGAAGTGACTCCAATGGCAACAAGAGGGGGCAGGTTACAAAAGTGGTTCTTCAGGGAGAATATCTGTGGCCAATTGAGCACTTAGCGTGCGCCTCTCCCGGGAGGAGCCACACGTCGCGTTGAATTCCCCAGTCACCCTGTTAGGCCGCATTTCGTTCCTCGGGTTTGGCCACAGGGGAACCGCGCTCAGAGAAAAGCAATTCGCCGAGACCCGCGTGGCTGGCAGATGGCGGAGCTGGGAGTTACCTGGCCAGCTGCTGCCTCACCCCGCCTCTTCCTCCCCTCACTGCCCTCCCCATGGCATGTCCGGAGGGTAACCCGGAGGAGAGGGGGCCCATTGGTGACTGGCGGGCATGGAGTCATGAGGGAAGTCTAGGCCAGAGGCTGGGGAAACCCATGGCTGCCTTTGCCCCACTGTGCGGCCAACCCTGCACCCTGTGTGCTTGTGAACTGGCCCCGGTCTGCCCGGCTCTGGTTTTCTCCTGTGAGAGAATTTCAGTTTCCGTCTGTTCCAGCGCTGATTTCTGAGCGCCAGCATTCTAATGACAGGGGACCGTGTTGATGTTTCTTCTCTCCATTTCATCCGCGCGGTGAAACATCCGGGAATGTTCATCCAACCACCCCGTCATCTTTGGACTCATCTATTCGTTACTCATTCCTCAACAAACCCATCCATCCATCCATACATCTACCCACTTATCCACTCATCCACCCATCCATCCATCCATCCATCCACACATCTACCCACTCATCCATCCATCCATCCACCCACCCACCCATCCATCCATCCATCCATCCATCCACCCATCCACCCACCCATCCATCCATCCACCCATCCACCCACCCATCCATCCATCCATCCACACATCTACCCACTTATCCACTCATCCATCCACCCATCCACCCATCTACTCACCCATCCATCCATCCATCCATCCATCCACACATCTACCCACTCATCCATCCACACATATATCCATCCATCTATCCATTATCCACACATCCATCCATCCATCCATCCATCCTCATACCCACCCACCTAGATAGTTATATTAGTTTTCTGTTGCCATTATAACAAATTATTAAACTTAGTTCCTTAAAACAACGCACATTTTTCCTCTCCCAGTCTGTAAGTCAAGCGCCTGGAATCACTTTCTTTGGGCTAAAGTCAAGGCGTTGGCAGGGCTGGTTCCTTCTGGAGGCTCTGAGGGGCGGAGCGATGAAGGAGACCGGATGTCACTGTTCCACACTGAGCGGCTCGCTTGTCTCGAACACCGCTCTCCCTGGTGGTTCCCCCACAGACATCTCTTCGGCTTGTCCACACGGGAGCCTGTGGTTATCGTAGAACTGAGCACAAATCATGGGGCCACTCTGGACCTCGGTCTCCTCACCTTCTCAATGATCTCTCCAAGTCAGACACTCAAGATGGCCTAGGTCCCGGGAGGATGTGAGATCTTCTGGTTCACGTGTCCACAGACCTTCTCTCCTGAGGGAGGGGAGGTCTACGAATGTCCTGGGGGCTTTCCACACAAGACTTGAACCTCACAGAGGCCGACTGTCCTCAAAGAGAGCAGACAAGGAGGGATTTATCTGTGACTCTGCAGAATAAAACTAGTGCCTAGGCCACGTGCCCAGTCACCTGCAGGCTCATTTCTGAGAGAAACTTTCCAGTGTTCCTTCCCCAAGGTGCTGCTTTGTCAGGGACTCTGGGAAATTTGTGGCTGTCCCTCGGGCCACGTGGGAGCCCTTCTCTGTCCCCATCGGAGGGTCCACATACACTCAGACACACGCTACCTGAGACCTTCTCGGCGTTGCTGTGCATCATCAGATAAAAAACTCTCTTTGGAAATCCATAAGTTGACTCGGAAGAAGGCTTTCCTTATGGGCATTCCAGTAGCTGGGGGGAAAGTTTCTAAGGAACCTGGAGCTTCAAAAGAAGGCGTTTGTCTGAATCATTCCCTCTCCCAACATCTAACGGAATCCATCACAGGTCCCATCACTTCTGTCTTCAGAGACAGCGATGTCTCTCTCTCTCTTGCTTTTGACCACATCCGGCTCCCTCCGGCTCCACTCTGGTCCAAGCCACCGTCATCTCACCCCTGAGAGGCAGCGAGATCCCCAATGGTCCTGTGCATGCTTAGTCCACCCCTGCCATGATCTTCTCCCCAACAGCCCAGCGGAGCAGTCTCCCAGAAAACCTAAGTGGGGTCCCGTCTTCCCCGCTGAAGTGCTTCTCATGGCTGATGGTCAATGCCTGCCCTGACCGAGGTCAAGGCTAGGTCTGCCCAGCACCGGTCCTTCCGTCCCTCACTCCAGCCATCCTCACCCTCTTCTCCACACCGGCCTTGGTGCGCTTCCTCCCATAGGCCACGCCCTTTCCTGCCCTGGTATCCGCTCACCTGTGTTGGTTCTGGGAGGGGGGTGCTCTCCTTCCCAACTTCTGGCTGTCACCCATCTTTCAGGGCTCAGCTTGACTATCACTCCAAGGGAGACTCTTATTTCTCTCTCTTTTCCCCCACCCTACCCCCTGCTCTCTCTCCATCCCTTTTTAAAAATATATATATTTTATTGATTTTTTACAGAGAGGAAGGGAGAGGGATAGAGAGTCAGAAACATCGATGAGAGAGAGACATCCATCAGCTGCCTCCTACACGCCCCCCACTGGAGATGTGCCCGCAACCACGGTACATGCCCCTGACCGGAATTGAACTTGGGACCTTTCAGTCCCCAGGCCGACGCTCTATCCACTGAGCCAAACCGGTTTCGGCCATCCCTTCCTCTTCTGATCAGAATGGCTGTCTTTCACATGTCTAACAGATTTGTACAAACAACCCCCGCTCCTCCTCCCCGCCCCACGAGGAAGTGGTTCTGAAGGAACACAGAGAGGAGAAGGCACAAGCCAGGGGCAGCGCCATACATTGGACATGGCCAGCCCAGGGCAGGCTCAGAGCCATAACTTCCGTCCCGGCCCCTCCCTGCCCACCCGTGCCCTGCCTCCCCTCCCACCAGCACCGTTCTATTTTCAGGAAGGCTCCCTTGACCCGTGGGTCCTTCAGCCGCGGCAGAGGTGGCGCCGGCTGGAACCCAGGCGTGAAATTATGAGAGAATGGGCCTGCCGCTGCCTCCAGTTGTGCTCTGGCCTCAGATGTGAAATTGTGGTTTGCTCCCTCCCCCGCCGTTCTCCCCCCTCCCCCCTCCTCGCTCCGGCCTGTCGCATGCGGGGCGGAAAAGATTGTATTTATCACCTGTCAGGATCTGCCAGAACTGAGTTACGTGAGGCAGGACAGCATAAAATTATCATACACAAGCATGAAATTACAAAATCGCTCGGAACTGCACAACAAAATTATTTCATTTCGGAGGGAGGCCATTCCATTTTTTAGCTCTGACACCTTGACTGGCAAACTTTGAATTGAAATTGAGTGTGAGGGCCCTGGAATAGAGACAGCAATAACGAGAAGTAGCATGTAAACTAGCCATGCAGACACACTACCTTAATGGCCCCGGGAACCTCCCACCAGAGAGATGTAACTAAATAACTGTCACATGTCTGGTTATTCGAGTTGCCT